>JAJOOJ010000255.1:0-11890 GCA_029582625.1 Solanum boliviense | reverse complement strand
CTTACTATTGACAAACTTTTCTCAAAGAGAATGAGTCCACAAAGGACATAACTTTTAGAATATATGAGACTCATTTTCAAGAAGAAATGTTACAAAATCAAACTCGTAGGAAGTAATTTGTCCATTGACATTTACTACGCCTCTGAATCTCTTTACTAAGTACATTCTTCTTTGGTTCTTTCCAAGGTCGTTTAGACCCTTCACTTGACTATCCGACAGTTCGGACTTATGAACCATAAATCGATATGCTTTACTATTTGTAGCATATCCAATGAACATACAATCCAAAGTCTTAGGTCCTATTTTGACCCATTTGGGAATAGTTCCCTCATTTCCATTTCTCATATGAAATAGACTGTATTGGAAATTGTTTGATCACTATCTTTCAAGAGTTATTGCTTGTATAAACTTTAAGGGACGACAAACAATTCTCTATCAGGATACAACAAAGACTGAACAAACACAACTTTCTGTTGCTCCCTTTCTTAACAAACAAACGTTTTTTATATTATTTGTTACTCCCTTTACTAACAAACAAAACTTTTTGTTTCTCTCTTTCTGAACAGACAAATTTTTTTGTTGTTCTCTTTTGCTATAATGATAGCACCCCCCACAAATTTTGTGGTAAACCTAAACTTATAAATAGGACATTCAACATTTCCTTCAAAGTTTGGTTTTTTCCTGTCAACAATTTCATTAGATTGAGGTGAGAATGTGCAGTAATTTGATGGATGATTCCATTTCCCAAATATATTTCTGCAAAAGAAGATTCATATTCTCCACATCTACCACTTCTAATCATGACAATCTCCAACTGATTTTCAACTTCAGTTTTATATTGCCAATATGTTTCCATTGCTTCATCCTTACCATTCAGCAAATAAACATAACAATATCTAGTGCAATTGTCAATAAAATTTATGAAACACTTTTTTCCACCACAAGATGGTGTTGATTTCATATCACAAATGTCAGTGTAAATCAATTATAAGGTATTAAAATTCCTTTCAATAACACATACTTGACATTTTGATTTATTGCACTAGAAGTTAAGCAAAACTTCTAAGTTCAATACCTTGTCATATGTCCTTTTCAGAAGGACCTTTCCATAACATTCAATTTGTTATAGAATTACCATGATCATAGTCACATCGATCCAATAAGGGCAATATGACCCAAATGTTTGTTTTACAACACAAACATAACATATCACTTTCACCAATGTTCATGTCTATAAAAAAAATTAATAGACATATATTTTCATGAAAAATCACAATATTTTAAAGTGAAACTTTTTCATCAAAGAATACAATTCTTTTCAATGAGTAATATAATTTTGTGGTTTCATACTAGTCATATCATATACTGGTAAAGAGAGACTCAACGACTACAATATCAAATATACTCCAAAAATTTTGTGGGTCTAACATAATACAAGATTGTCATTAAATTTCATATCTTGTACTTTCAAATTTAAATTAGATAGTAAGTGAAATTATTTTCCACATATTTTTCCCATGCTTACACATTGGCAACACGAAGCCTTCTTTTGGAGATTTAATCCATATAAACACCCATTGCAGGCACAAAAACCACTAATTTTATGTCACTAGTGTTGTTTTCCCTTTTTGTCACAACTAGACAAACCACTTAGTATTTAGAATACTAACAATAAAGATTCAATCTTTATACAACTTGTTTCTAGTTTAACGATGAAGTTTTTATATTCTTCTAATCGTTAACCAAATGAACCTTGAATTCTAATGAAGATTTAATATTCTTCGAATCAGTTTCACATTCAGACAGAGTAGTAAACCAAAATGGTTTTAATCTCCAGAAACCTCAAATACAACACTGTTTCGAGCTAATGATGAAGATTTTATTTTTTTCAATCATTTAGCCTTAATATTCCTGACAAAGATTTTGTACTCTTCAAGTCAAAATATTCATTCAAACAGAGTATTTAACAAATTGGTGAAGTTTCTATATTCTTCAAGCCAATGCACAATCTGATTTGTTCGTGAAGTTCTTATATTCTTCAAACCAAAGGACTAAAAAAAATCCAGAAGATTTTAGTCTCCAAAAGTCAAACACAATAAAATTTCACATGGAGTAGAAAACTACAAAAGTTTTTTTTTCTCCTCTAAAAAGAATACATCTTAATATTAATAAAGATATATTCTAAGATCATCACATAATGATCATCTATCCTAACATTTATGAAATAAATCTCATAACTTATAAAGGATAGAAAAAAATAATAATCAAGGGAAATAAAGATAAAACCTGATTATTACCCCCATTGAATCACATTCTATTTGTCAGCAATGATTACATGCAAGTCACTTTTCTTGCTAATTTTTTCCTTCTTTTCCAGTGTCTATCATATTCCAATTTTCCTCAGAAGACATTGAATTTCAAGGAGAAAGTAAACTCATGTTCAAATATTGTTAGGAGACAACATCTGTTCATTTACTTCTTCTCATAGTTAATGAAAGTGTTCATCTTAGCCTTTATACACAAAATAACTTTTCTCATTGACAAGAAAACTAAAAGGGTGTAATGCTTGAATGCACTTAAGAAGAAAATAAAAATAATCTTACCCATCCAAGGAAAACTTACTACAAAAAATATACTCGAACATATTAAAGTAGTACTAATTCATCCCAAATCTCTTTTATCATATGATAAAAAAATTCTCTTTTTCTTCTTTTTCTTTCCCCATAAAAAGAACACAGAAAATAGAAGTAATTTCATTACCACAGAAAATACCATCAGTTTAGATTTCTTAAGCTTGTTTATCTCCTGTATTCAGATTAGCAAACCAGAAATAATAAGTGATGAAAAGAAAAACACAAAGAACTATCCGAGTCCACAGAACCCACTGTGTGTCCTTAAGAAATTTAATCCCCTCAAGTACCCAAGGTTGCAGATTAATTCCTCCCAAGATAAAACGAATTAACCATTATAGAAGTAGCGGTACCTCAAACTTCGATAATTTCAATGAACTCAAAATGACAGCAACGAATCACACAGACAGACACGATCGATCGATTTTGTTTTGTAAGAAATGAATGCAAAAGAAGGGAAGAATTCGATACAGAAAAATGAGAGAAAACCTCTTTATTTATAGCCAACAAAGGGTAAAGGTCACAACCTTTTGGAGAGAAGACAACCTTTCAGAAAGGTCACAACACTTTGGAAAAGGCATAACCTTCCAAACGGTCACAATCCTTTAGAAAGGACACAACCTTTCATAAAGTTCACAACCCTTCGGCATAGTCACAACTCTTCAGGAGAGTCACAACCCTTCATTTCATGTTCACACCTTTAAAACCCAACAGACCTAATAATGTAAGGAACCATTTACATTATAATGATATATATAACTTAAATTCAGGAGAATTACTTTCTGGTTGCCATCTCCAAGCAAGACAACAGAGTCTGTTAAAAGAAGGATATGACCGATTTGACAAAGACCACTAAGAAAGTAACCAGCAAAGCAATTAGCAGAGACAAAAGTGAAAGGAATGCCAGCTTCTTCAATTGCTTTCCTCACCACCATTTTATCATCAAATGTAACTCTACCTGGCTCTATTGCATTTTCCATTCTTGCTGGATCCGTTCCAAACTCAAACGAAAAAAATCTCTCTACATTTTATAAGTTTATGTGATATTGCATACCAAAAATTCTTCGATTTAATAGAGTCACCAAAGTGATCAACTTAATTATCCAAAACGTCACTCAACTAGTAACTACAAACTATGTAAAAAAGTCACTTTGCTCCATTTTGTAATAGAATGGTCACTTGTCCCAACTTTAGGAAAATCAAAAGTTATCCAAATAATTGCTTCAAGCAAGTAAAAGGGAAGCCCGGTGAACTAATGCTCTCACTATGTGCAGGGTCCAAGGAAGGGCCCGACCAGTGGCGGAACCAGGATTTTCATCAACGGGTTCGAAGAAAGGCCAATTTAACGGCAGACTTACAATCATAAGAAATTTTATCTATAAATGTATTTTAAAATTGTTTTACTCTTTTTAGATAGGAGATTCAGCTGCCCGACCACAAGGACCTATTGTATTTGTACGCAGTCTTACCTTGCATTTCTATCGGAGGTTGTTTCCAAGTCATAATATAAAAAATAAAATTGCATACAAAGTGTAAGACTAGTTGTTGGAATTTGGTAGAATCTTTTTACTTTTTTCTTTTAGTCTAAAAATATTATATAGTATTTTATTTCCTTACAAGTCTAAGGTTTACATTAATTACAAAATATTTAGTTTTCTTTTAGTTTAGTATCTAGAAGGAAAATAATATATTTTATTCTTCTTAATTACTTATAAATAGTGATGTACTCTTCTATTTGAATCAATGCAAGAATCAATATAAAAAGTTATCATTCGTTCTCTCTTTAATATTTCTTTCTAGTTTCTTCCATTCCATAACAGGGTTTTTCTTTAACTAAAAACATAATATTATTATATGAAAAACAAATATAAAAGAAAATAATAAAACTGTTAAGAGAATAAATCTCTCCACAAACTAAAATCTCTAAACTATTACATTGTGGATTCTATTGTGTTCTGCTATGAAAATAGGGATCTTCAATCTATAGATCTACAAACTTTTCCTCTAAGGAAAATAAACCAAATATGGAAGAAAATTATATTTTCCTTTCAGAAAAATTTCAAGCATTTATGATAATACTTTAACTTTTCTTTAAGAAAAAAAATAAACTTTAAATAAGGAAAGAAAATCAGGGCAAAACCCTAACATACGTACCTTGATATTTCCAACTTCTTTGATGGCATCCACAAGCTTGAGTTGAAGCAAGATATAATGGCTACGAATATGGACACCGGAGATGGCACATATTACAACGTCCACGAGTTTAACTGCATCCATGAGGCTTTGATGATCGTTGAAAGAAGCAGTTACAAGGTGAGCTCCCTACATCTTAAAAAAGAAAAAAAAGCATTTCAACATTTTCAATATCAACTCCTATTTCTGGACATTGTAAAATGTATGTGTCATGCCCATTTGCTAAACTAGATTTCACCAATCTCTTTCCAAGGTATCCTGTTCCTCCCACTATCAACACTTTGCTCTTTTCCATCTCTCAATATATTTATTATTTTTCTTTAGGGATCAATGGATATATAGTTAGTTGATATATGAGGGATACTCCATATGTTGTCTATTTATAGAATCAATCTAGTTTCTTGGAAAATAAGCGAGTTTCTTATTTATTTTTAGGTACTACTATATGATAATAATATCTAAAAAGTATATTTATGTAATCTAGCAAAATATTATGGGGTGAGAATGGTTTGGGGTTCAGGGAGGGATGGTCTAGGTTGGGACATTGGATGAGACTCAAAAGTGGTTACTTGAACACCCTTTGTCGAAAATTATATTGTTGTCACGCCCCAAGCCTATACCTTAGACGTGGTCGGCACTCGAGAACCATTGTTGGCCCCAACCGAACCCTTGGCCTAGCTTACTTACTAAGCGAAAGACTTTACTCAGGATAAATACTCCTAAGACAAGTAAACTGAACTACTCAAAATATAACTTAGAATGTATTGTAATAAGATTCACTGCCAAAATGGCAACTCAAGTCTCAACTTAACTAAAAAGGAAAAGTAAAGACTCATGAACTAACATCACTAAATTTGTCTATGAAGCCTCTAAACAAATGAGATGGACGTCGGGACAAGACGCACGACATCCTAATGAACTAAAATACTGAAAGCAATAAAAAGGACCCTCCGTAAAGCTAGGAGGCTGACCAACTAACTCTGAGTGCTCAACTGGATCAACAAGGCGCTGAATGTTGATCCTGATTACCTGCGTCTGCCTCATAATAAGATGCAGGCCAACTAGCATCAGTTCATTGAATGTACGAGTATGCGAGTTGGAATGCTAAACATAACTTAAGCTTGAAAAGAATCTGAAAGAAACACTTACCTTGGCTTTACTCAACTCCTGGATAACTTAACTCAACATAAAGCAATAAAACACATGCGATATACAAAAAGCCTTTAAAACAGTAGAAAACAACTTGGTTTGTTAAAGAAAATGCAATATTAAACTCAACTTTGCTCATATAATAAAGTAATATAGTTTCTGTGGGAGTTTCTCTAACCGACAACCACCACTATGAGCCTAAGTGGTGATACAGCGTCTTGCCCACGCAGCCATAATTTTCCTATACTTTGCCATCATATAACTAAGTGGATCCACTAGTCTATGCTAAAAACATCTTAAGGAGTCATCTAAAAAGTATGATCTTTTACTACCCATGATGGCTACATGGTTTATGGAGACGTGAGTTTTCTGAACTCAAGCACGTCCCCATATCGGTGCTCAATACTACTCCCAAAATATACTTTAGCTCATATGTTTGTAAAAACAAAACTCTTTCTTTGGTTTGAGATAATTACTCAAAAACTTAGCTAAAAAACTCTCTTGGAAATCTCAGTTTCCTTTTTTGCTCAAATGTGAAAACATTTTAACTCTTGGGAATACTTAGTTCTCGTATAATCTTTGAAGAATGAACTTTACTCTTACTCTTTACTAAAAACTAGCTCAAAGGCTCTTTTGGAAATCTCAGTTTCCTTTCTTGTTTAAATGTGAAAACATTTACTCTTTGGGAATACATAGTCCCGATATACTCTTCTGAAGAAATGAACTTCAAACTTTACTTTTTACTCGACTCAAAACTCAAGTCTTAAAATAAAGTTAAAACATTTGTAAAAGATTTTTGGAAGACTCTATGAATTTCTCTTGACTTGACTCTTAACTTCTCTTTACATGACTCTTAACTTCTCTTAACTTGACTCTTAACTTTCCTTGAATTGAATTATGGATTCAAGGATTATGATTTGTGATAGGAAAGATCTCATGATGTTTAGGAATGATTTTAGATAGCTAATCATGAGAAAAGATTAAAAAAATCACTGTCTGAGGATGGGTCCGTGATGTGGAGGTGTATTGAATTTTGGTCACAAAAATACTTTTTGAGGAAGAGAGGTCCATTTCCTCGCCGTGACGCGAAGAGAAAAATTACACTTCTGAGGAACAGGTCCACGACGCGGACCTGGTACCCAGTTTCTGCCCGACTTGTTCCTTCTTCATTTTCTAACCCCAATTCGCCTAAACTCTGTTCTTTTTCTCAAATTCCCTTTAGATTTAGATACCCAGTATGTATACACAAGAATCTAACTCAAACAACTCAAGGAAACAACATTTTAACCTCAAGGAACTCCTCAATCTCAACCAAATTCAATAACGAAAGCCAATTTCAAGAACAACATTCAATATTCATCAACTTTCAACTTTCTAGAATAAACTTCGCTGAAATAAACATGCTAGGAGCTTGGGTGAACAAACCTAACGCTATGAAAGACTCATATACCTCTTAGGGATCAACCCTTGTCGAAATCCACAAGATAAACCTTCAAGAACGACGAACTTTGCTCTTTCTCCTCTTTTCTCCTCTTGCGTTCTTTCTCCAAAAACCCTAGCGTAAATTTCCAATTGTCTAAATTGAAACAATTCAGTTTAGAACCCAATTTAATTGCTAAAAATGAATTAACTTAATTGGGTGGTGAAAAGACCATAATGCCCTTCTAAAATCCGAATTGGACTTTCCTTTTTCGAACAACCAAACTTCCAATGGGAATAACTCACTCATACAAACTTGGAATCGCTCAAACTCGGCTGCGTTGGAAAGATTATTCCAAGATATTTTCTACGATATCTAGAAACACACCTAAAGCATCCTGATATAGGAGTTGTGGTTGTTTGAAGTTGCCCAAAACTCAAACTTAACTTAACCAATTTTCCAGATTTTTATTATTTCCAAAAATAACTCTTTCTAATTCTAGATCTTTTTAGTTCTTTCAATTTGCGAGATATTACAATATCTCCCCTTGGGAACATTTGTCCTCGAATGAGATTACTCTTAGTAGGCTAAGGGTGTAACACCTAACATCCAACTCAAACACCCAACAAATAATGCAAATACAACATGACAACTTATAAATAAATACCAAGAAAAGGATTAGTACCTTAATTTGGAACTTCTCCAGATTCGAAGAGATGTGGATATTTCTTCTTCATGTCTTCCTCAGTTTCCCAAGTAGCTTCCTCAACAAACTGATTCCTCCAACGAACTTTGACTGATGCTACCTCTTTTGTTCTCAACTTGCGAACTTGGCGATCTAGAATCTGAACAAGATCTCCTCATAAGACAAGCTATCCTTGATCCCAATATCTTCAGTTGGTACGATCAATGAAGGATCACTCATACACTTTTCCAACATGGAGATGTGGAACACCGGAAGGACTGCTGCTAATTCTTGTGGTAGCTCTAACTCATAAGCTATATTGTCAATCCTCTTGGATATTCCGTAAGGGCCAATAAACCGGGGACTAAGCTTCCCTTTCTTACCAAAACTCCTAACACCCTTCATAGGTGAAACTTTCAAGTAAACTCAATCATCTACTTCAAACTCTAACTCCCTCCTCTTACCATCACTGTAGGATTTCTGACGACTCTGTGTTGTTCTCAATCTCTCTTGAATAACTTTCACTTTCTCCATAGCTTGATGAACTAAGTGTGGTCCTATCAACCCTGCTTCACCAACTTCAAACCATCCAATAGGAGATATGCATATTCTCCCATAAAGAACCTGAAAAGGAGCCATCTGGATGCTAGAATGGTAACTATTGTTGTAAGCAACTCAATGAGAGGTAGGTGATCATCCCAATTACCCTTGAAATCAATCACACAATCCACCTTGATACCTCAAAACACTATCTCCCCCTTGTTCAAAAGTCATCACTTTTTGCTTATGAACACTTGCCTTTAATTCATGAAATAAAGGATCTTGGTCTTGCTTATCTTTTACTTCTGACAATAATGATGATTCAAACTCATTCATCACCACTACTCCTCTATCTATGGAATCCATTAGTCGAACTCCTGGCCTTGCAAGTCTATGCACCTCTTTTTCTAACTCTTTCTTACCTTCCCCAAAATGGGTTGTACTACCTTGTTGACACCCAATTTTGACCGACCTTTAGCAATTTTGGAAATGATATTCAATTAAATACGTATTTTTTAATTTTAATCGATTTTGTCTAAAAATTGTAATTTCAATATGCATGTTTTATAAAAATTATTGTAAATACTATTAAAATATTTTTAAATTACTAGTAAAACTAAAAAATATTTCAAATGTTTTAAAATTTAAGTAATTTTAATTATAATATTTTATAGTATTTTAATTGGATGGCATTTCTTCAAATTTCCTCAAAATCATTTAATTGTTAGCCTATTCTACTCTAATTCATTTCAATTCTAGCTTAGTCAAATCCAATTTTATTTCAATTCTAGCCACTCCCATTCCAATTCTCTTTTCAATTATAGCCATCGGTGTTTTAAATCATAGCCATTTTCAATTCAATTCCTAAAGCTCTATCTTTTAATCCTAACCGTTAATCTCATCCTATTCAATCTTGACCACTCATCTTAGATTATTTCAACGGATGAGATTAAATCTCCTATCTCTTTCCTATTTTAATAACTAAAGACCCCCAACCCTAAAAATTAGTCATTCTCTTCCTTTCCCCTCTCTCTAGCGCCGCCTCATCCATCTCTCTCTTTGCCGCTTCTTTCTCTCCTCCTCTCCGGAAGCAGCAAGGAGGACGAAGCCAGCAGCTTCAGCTGCTCCGAGCGAGGACCACCGCAGAAGCAGCAGCTCCAGCCGGCAGCGGTGAAAACAACCGCTAGATACAACGAGCAAAGCAGCAAGGGTGCTCCTCCTCCTCTCCCCTCTCATTTTCAGGTGAAGACAGCAGCACCGAACATCAAGGGGTGCAGCCAGCATCAGTTCGAGAACCAACTCCAACCGATGAGCTTTCGTCTCTCTTCTTCGCCCCTTCCCGTTGTCTTTTTTTTCCGACGAAATGGAGTAGCAGCAGCCAACGCCAAAGCAGCGAGCTCCAGCGATACCTCTCTTTCTCCCTCTTCTGCTCTCCCTCTCGTCTCTACCAACAAGTCTCCGGCGAATAGCCAGCCCCACCAGCGAGCTCCGGCGAGGCAGTAAACCCAAGCGAGATCCATCGGCAAAAGTGGCAAGCTGGTCGACTCCTCTCGCCTCTTCTCCTATCTGTTTCCTGCGAAAACAGCAACAACCAGCAACCACAACGAAACCAACAAGCTCAGGCGATGAAAATAAAGCGGCAAGAATGCCGGTGAAGTTAAAGTCTAGATGGATCTTTTCAGATCCGTCCAGGTCCCATTTTGCTTTCGATTTAAACCTCATTCTAATAAATTGTCTTAGTTTTAACTGACTTGCATGATTGTACTGTGTGAGAATCATTTCATTTTGATGCTACTGTTTTGTTGTATGATTTTGTGAACCAGTTCCTATGATTTTTCTGGGTTTTCTTGAAATTAGGTATCTTAGTCTTGTTAAAATGTCATCTAAATATCTCTTCTTAGTATACGTGTTATCGGCTATATTTGTCTGTTCCTGCACTTTAGAATCTTTAGGTTGCTGACTCATATGCTAAGGGGGATATGATAATTGATGATTCCCTGAATGTGTTTCTTATATCCTTGAAGTACGCTATGGTGTTACATGATTCAAGCCTTTAAATGAATGATAATATGATTGCTGAAATCGGTAATGCATAATTAACCAATTAAATGTTGCTTCAATTTCTCCTAATTATGTTAATCTACTAACTATGCTAATCTGCTAATGTTTTCTCGCATATATTTGATCCCATGTATTTTTAATAATTGCCAGTACTCTTACTTGTGGTTATCCTCGATTGATTTCTCATACAGATTGTTCTTTCTTGATTTTACGTTAGTTTCCTCTTAATCTGTATAGATCCACTAATATTTATATTTGGTAAAAATTTCAAGTCACTGGGTCCTTTTGTTAAGGAAGTGAATTCCCCATATTTTGTTCCTAATAATACTTCATTTTCCTCACTGCCATCTGTTATATTATTCTAGATGTTCTATTTTAGTGCATATGCATGTGATTTATACATTATTCTCCATAACTTTGGTAATAATATTAATTGACCCCTTTCCCAATTTATTCCCGATCTTCTATATGTTGTTAATGTAGTGACTCCTTAATTGATTTTTTTTGCCTTAATTAAAATCAGCTAGCATGTGTATTTTAGGATTTCTTTTGTCTTATTTTGAGATTTTTAGTTGATTTAGTTCTCCCATTGATTAAGGAAATCATATTTTAAATTGATTCATAATTTATTCCCTTCCTTTATTGTATGTCCTCTTACTCACTATATAAAGAGACCCCTCTTTTATTATAGAGAGACAGTTGAATCGTCACACACTACACATCTGGACTTTACTCATACTTGAATACTAAAAAATATATTGCTCTCTACACTTAAAGATTAAGTTTTTCAGTAAACCTAAAAGCTCCTCTCTACTTGTTATTTTGCCGTGTTCGGGTCTGGATTAAGTGTGGATCTTCATTGCTGATATTTTTGTTTGCTTAACTGGTTAGTATTCTTATTTAGCACTTTTACTATTTTGCATCCATACATTTATATAAGTTGTAATGATAATGTAAGTCCCTCTACCCTCTTCTATGTGTATGCCATTTGTTGTTCGTTGATATTGTATGCATTTGCCCTTCTTTGATTTAACTTGTATTGTTAATATGTGAAATTTATGCTATATTTACTGGTCATATTTGTGGAATGTTGCTTTTTTTAGTTTAACAGGTTTTGAACTTGAAGGTTCAAGATTTAGAAGAGTTGCCAGACGAGCCGAATTTACTCAATTTATATTTATTTATTTATTTTTGTATATTATTATTTTTGTA
>JAJOOJ010000254.1:0-69834 GCA_029582625.1 Solanum boliviense | reverse complement strand
TTATTACTTCGCACCAATCGACACTAGCCTATTAGATAGTATCACACTAAATCTATGTTGATAATTCTTTTCTTGTTGATTACCTCCTTGGTCCGGCAAGTAGCAACAAGGCAAGTTCTAACGCGTGCACTCGTTAAAATGACTTTTGAATGAAAGAATTATCAATGCATGCAAAACACTATTCAAGAATTGCTTATTTACTATTCATACTTTGTTAATCGCTCATGGATCCCACAACCCTAGTTATGGAGTTTTGTTACCCATAATCAAATGAACACAATTCATTGATTTAGATGAAAGAATTATGAATTTACATAGTTGAGAAAAATAAACCAAGAAATTCAACTCAAATTTCAAACAAAATCTTCAAAACGAACCTTTGGAAATCAAGAATTGCTCGGGTAGCAAAATTAGTTCCCAAGTCACAAAGAAAAACAAAAGTAATAAAGTCTAACCCCCAAAAATGAGGTTTACATGCCCTATTTATAGAAAACAAGTCCTAAATTAAAAGGGAAACAAATTAAGGAAAGTGTGTTCAGGCACGCGTCTTCATTCCACTAGACTAACTCATAGACTGTCAATGGATCTACGGTCTGTCAGTCCCTTCCGTCAGCCAGGACTTAGAAAATATTTCATCATCCAAAAATTAGCTTCTCTGATGCAAACGATGGACTTGCAGTACGGACCGTAGATGGATCTACGGTCCGTCAGTCCCATTTCGTAGCTTCATACTTGGAATCTTCAAAAATCAGGTATTGGAACCCTCGCATTATAAATCTACGGATCAACAGTACGATCCGCAATGGCCACTGTGGTTCCACACTCTGTCTGATATGCCTGATTTGCCTTCCATGCCTTGCCTGCTGATCTACGGCCATCACCTACGGAGCTTCGCTGGACCTATGGTCCGTAGATCACCTCCGTAGGTGCCCTTTCTGCAGTTATTTCATCTATCCCTTTACTTTCGCACCTGAACGTCTTTCCTGCAAAACATGATAAAAACACATAAAAACCAATCCAAAAAGGCCCTAGACACACACAACTTGTAAGTGAAATGTATTAGAAATATCGTAAACTCACGGTACATCATATTTCACAAGACATTAATACCTAATCAATAAGATAAATTAGGGGAGTCTTTGACTATGAAGTCACTCATTTTTTTTTTTGTTATTTTGTATGCTGGCCCTGCTTTCACATATTTCACATATTTTTGCAGGAAAATCTTCCTCGACAATATTCGGGGATGGTCATAATAATGTGTAGTTCACATAGATAATTAAGAGAACAGACAATTCCAAGAGATACTCAGAAAAGAATATAACAACAAGTGGTTACTGTTGGAATTGGGAGACCACATTCAACAGACAGTAAAAGATGGATAGTTAGGAGGATGAAAAACATATTGGTGCAAACAGTCAGAATGCGTTATTTGACAAAAGATGTCAGTGGCACTATACTTACGAGTCATCACTCTAAGTTTGTCTAATGTTTTAATAATTTTATACCCCATTTGAACGAACTACGCGTACCTGATTCTCATCTCGGTGAGATACATAGGCAACCCTTCTTGGGTTCGGTATTCATTTTTTTAAGTTAAAAAATAAAAAATAAAAAAACTAATAGTTTGTGTATACTTTCAAAGACATATCTACACGAACTACGCGAACCTGATTCTCATATCAATGAGCTACGTAGGCAACCTTTCTTGGGTTCGGTATTTATTCTTTCAAATTTCAAAATAAAAGTAAAACAGTTTATGCATATTTTCAAAGGCATATTTGCATGAACTACGTGCACCTGATTCTCATCTCGATGAGATATGTAGGCAACCCTTCTTGTGTTCGGTATTCATTCTTTCAAAAAAAAAAACATTGTGTATATATCGTAAGAGCCATGTCTTCAACTCAGTTGGGACCAATGCAATTAGGACCATGTAAACATATTCAATATGATGGAGCGGACTGACTTTTTGGTAAACTATAGACTCTTTTGGTACCTCTCATTTATACTTTTGTGATGCTTGAAAATTCTCTTGCATACATTCAAGATAAGAATAAAACCAACCTCACGGATTCATGTGCATTGTGTGGTGAGCTTTTAGATCGAAATTCAATTGCATTGCACTGTTGAACTAGAACTTGGCCTGAATGTTTTTCGAGGTGAAATCCCGAGTATTGTTTGGTTTGGGAAAGGATTGTCGGCCTTCTTTGACCCGATTGTGTCTTCCAAAGCCTACCAAATGACATTAATCCCTAGTTTTCCCCAGTTCAAGCCTGAAGCTCTTTCTTTGGGCAACCACATCTTAGCAACTGCCCCTTTTTAGTGCTTGCATGCATTATCCCTCTCTTGGGCCAACCTTCTTGAGCGCACCAAAGATGTGCAGAATATAAGAGAAGATCCATGTTTGAAGTTGTCGAAGGCAGAAGATATTAAGTCTCCCAAAGTCAAGGAAACAAAAATGACTTGTACAAAAAGAAAAAAAAGAAAGAAAGAAAGAAAGAAAAAAGGTTGAAAGAAATAAAGAAAGACAAAAACACCCCTACAAGTTCAATGAAACATGGAAAGAAAATACTCTAACAAAAAAGGAGGAAAATTCAAAAGAAATGGGTGAAATAAATGAAAAGCTCCAAAAATAAGAACTCAAACGAAGTTGGAATAAAGGGGTGAAAAAAGGAAAAGCTCCAACAAATAAAAATTCAAAAGAAGTCGAAAAATGGGACAATGAAGAGGATCAGATGCCAAAGATGTATTAACCATAAAAAGCATGAATTTAGTGTGCCGCTCAAGAAGAAATTAAGTCACTCTAATCCCAAATATATATCCTACCCGTCCCTAAGTCTACATTATAAGCCAATGACAAGCCCTACATGATCTTATTCCGAATGTTCTCACATTAGTGGAGATTTACATAAGGGTCAAGCTTATGGTATCACAGTTGTATGCATTGAACATTCTTGTGAGTGTGAGTGCACTTCGAAAAATGTCCTCAAATAATATGCTTCAAATATGTATGAAATATGACCTTTCTTTGTTGTGAGGGCACTTGAAACATGATGATTGGTACAATTCAAAATCTTTGTTTGAAGAAAGATGAACATCTTGTTGATACTTAAGTATGTTTGAGGTACCACCTGAAGCTGTAGGAATTATCTTGAATTCAATATCAGTTTAAAAAAAAGAAAAAAAAGATTTACATGCGATCCTACTTCTGGTACCAGTTGTAGTCAAGATTTGACTCTCCTTATATTATTTATATTTCAATAAAAAAAAGAGGGGCAAGCACCTACTCTTTAATAATTTCCGAAACATCTTTTTTAAATTCTTTCCATTAAAAAAAAGAAAATAAAAGAGATTTTGTCTTTCTTTTTTGTGTTGTTCATTGTAAAAAGTGTCATTAGGTTAATCCTGTCAGTGTGAGACGCCTATTTTACTTCATTGGGTTGTCCGTCCCGAAAATGTGTTATATCTTGTCTTTAGGCTTTGAATATCGCAGGGAATATTATTTTTCTATTTCATCATGTGCATATTGTGCATTTTCTACTGATGATCTTGCCTCAGATTCTTTGCAGTATTCATCATCTACAGGTTTGGAACTACATTTGACCTGATTCCTGGCTCAACAGGATATGTAGGCGCCACAACGGCTCGGTCATATAGCCAATGTGATTTTATTTTCTTTTTATAATAAAATTGGAACATAATTTTGGAGAATATCTCAAAATTTCACAATAAAGATGATATCTCCAACAAGTCAAGATTGGAGATCAGTGTGAGATTTGTTAAGAGATCTAACTGGGACAGAATTTTTGAGGATTACCTCAAAAATTCCACCAAGTATTGTCAGAAGTTCGAGAATCAACTTCAAATGATCTCTGATATCGATTGAAGTTCAAAGTCGACGACAGAATATCCAGTATTTGCCATAATGGAGCAAAATAAGCTCAGGATGCGAGCCACCGACGCCTTGTACAAATCCCTAATAAAACATGAGTTACAATGAACACAAAGTGTTCAAGAGCAATATGATGATTCCTTACTTGTGTTAAAGTGATTAGGCGTTTTGTACACAATTTCTTTTGAATCCTTCCTTTAAAGTTTCTTGGTCATGTTGCTAGCTAAAGAAAGATTGTGTCTACTAACCGTTCCTTTTTTAATACAGGGACAGATGAAAGCATCAAGATGATAACATCTTCAAGACACACGAGCCATCCACCTCGTTACAATGGATAACCATCAAGTCATCCACCTCGTTTATAGTGGACAATCATTGAGTCATTGCATTTTTTTTATTTGCCAAGAGGGCAATTGCCTTTTCATTTGCCGAGAGGGCCATTGCATTTTTCATTTTGTCAAGAGAGCCATTGCATTTTTCATTTTGTCGAGAAGGCCATTGCATTTTCCTTTGCCGAGAAGGCCATCGAATTTAAGTCACGTCTATTCGGAGGTGAAGGATGTGCACCATATCTATTCAACGTTCAAGTCGATGGAAATTTGCGTTGAAAGATATTTGCATTTAAGTCTCATCTATTCAGAGGTGAAGGATGTGTACCATATCTATTCAACGTTCAAGTCGGTGGAAACTTGTGTTGAAAGATTTTTGCATTTAAGTCGCATCTATTTGGAGGTGAAGGATGTGCACCCTATCTATTTAACGTTCAAGTCGGAGGAGACTTGCATTGAAAGAATTTTTATTCATCCTACCGATGGATTTAAATTCAAAATACTACCGATGGATCATCTTTTTTTCATTCATCCTATCGATGGACATGCATTTAGATCCTACCGATGGATCATCTTTTTATTTCGTCCTGTCGATGGACATGCATTTAGTGGATCATCTTTTTTCATTCGTCCTACCGATGGACATACATTCAAATCCTACCGATGGATCATCCTTTTTCATTCAATCTACCGATGGACATATATTCAAAATCCTACCGATGGATCATCCTTTTTCATTCCTCCTACCGATGGACATATATTCAAAATCCTACCGATGGACATCTTTTCATTCTCCTACCGATGGACATATATTCAAAATCCTACCGATGGATCATCCTTTTTCATTCGTCCTACCGATGGACATACATTCAAAATCATACTGATGGATCATCCTTTTTCATTCGTCCTACCGATGGATCATCATCGTTATTCGTCCTACTGATGGACGTGTATTTTTATCCTACCAATGGATCATCTTCAGTTGTCGTACCGTAACAGATGCTACCTTTTTTCCTATAATTTTGCCTCTACTGATGAAGTTTCATCTCAGCATCCAAGAGGATGCATTCTCAGTTGAGCCACAGGTGCAGACTATTTCAACAAGAACGCTACACAGTGTAGAACCTTTTAGAGGCAAGTCCGGGATCGACTTCCACCACATTCCAACAACACTTTTATATAAAGGTCATGTGTTCAGCCAAAATAAGGTTTGTCAATTTTCGTTATCCACGATTTCTTTCATCAGCCATATCCAACGAATGGGACAACTGTTGATACCCAATTTTGGCATAAAATTTTCAAAATTCGTAACTTATAAGTTTTATTTATTTAATTGTTCAAACTAATTTTTTTATAATTTTAAATAAGTTTATCGATAACTATCCTTATTTATCAAAATTTAGGATTTTTTTATTAGTTAATTATAAAATGGTATTTTTACATGTCATTAGTTACGTTTATTATATTTTTTAATATTGATTTTATTAGTTATATTTGTTAATATTCATTTTGATATTTTGCACAGGTTAGAAACTCATTCAAATATAGATAAATTTTCGCATACGACTATTTTATTAACTAGTGGTTTCGGCCCAAGGTTTTTAGATAATGGTATTGTACAATAGAAGGTTTTTAATTTTCCATTTAATATATTTCATAGTCTTTAAGTGGGGTGGTGAAAAATTCCAATGGGTGAAACCCTAAGATATTTTTCTATCATATTCCCCACTACCTCCCCTCTCTTCCACCACAGAATCTCCACCACCCTCGCCGGATATATCAGACAAACCACCCCACATTTTGCCCTTCTTCTCCGATCCAACACCACCAAATAACCAACCGAAACAGCCACCAAAAACCCCCCCTTCATTTTCTTCTTTATTCCGCGATGAATAGCTACGAAACTCAGCCAAACCCCAACCCAAAAACCCCCAAGCTTCCTTCCCCTCTCTCTTTTGTTTGTTGTTTGCAGCCAGCTAAAATAGCTTCTAAGCCCCCACCAATTTCCAGCCAAAACTCCAATCATTCCCGTTACCAACATCGACAAACCAAAAATAACCTGAAACTAGCAGCTTTACTAAGCCGTTCGTGACTCCGGCGAGGAGTTTTGAGCTCCAATGAACTGGAGAAGCGAACCACCTGACCAAATGACCCCATTTTCATGTTCTCCAACGAACCAACAACAACAGTCAAACAACCCCTAGCTCGAAAGTTCCATCAAAGACTAACCATGGTCACAACGAACCTCTTTAAAAAAACCCCTTTCCTCCTTATTTCCGGTGAAATAGTGTTTGGAGCTCCAAACCACCGAGACAGTATGAACAACAGACTGTCCGTCCCTCTTTTCCCCTTTTTTTCTTTTTATTTTCTCATTGTTAAATAGTTTAGACCTTGATGATTTTCTTTATATTTTTGTGTTATTGGGTTGCATCTGACAGTGATCATCTCTGATTTGTTGTTATTTTGTGGTAGATTATATATTGTTATTAGTAATATTCCAGATTTGGTTGGAAAATTCCATGCTTCGGTGAACTCCATTTATTGGTTGGTTAATTTTTAGTTTTTGTTCTATTTTGTTTTGTTATAGGCTAAATATATGAATATTGAAGCATCTTTGTTGTATTTATATTTCTCATACTTGCTATTGTAGATCGGATTGATTAAGTCCTATAATTAATATTTTACGCTTGTTATATTGCGAATTGTTTGTTTTTTGTTTATTTTCTTGAAATGTTGTTTCGTTCTTATCGCTATTTCTAATAATGTATTGATTGTCTTGATTTTGATAAACCACTGTTGCAATTATTTCCATGTGCTTAAGCTTTCTTTTATTGCTATGATATTACCGTTTTCATTCTAGAATAGTTATACATTAATTTGAACTTGTTGGTTGCTCATTAATTTTTAAATATCGTTGCTTCCATATTTTCTTGAAGTAGTCTTTGGTATTTTCAATGTTATTGTAATTCATATAAAATAGAGATTAAACAAGTTAAATTGACCAATGAGAAAATATCTCCGTCAGTTTTGAAGGCCTTTACATTGTAAAAGACAGAAATTTAGTTTAACTTCATATATTTTGTTTGTTCAAAATGGCCGATGAAGAAATTACCATCGATTTCCAAGGCCTCATATGTTAATAGGACGGGTTTTTATTTTTAAGTGATTATTTGATTCATTTATTTTTATTCATATATATTTAGTACTAACACTTTTACTAAGTGTCTTTACAGGTACCCCAAAGTCGCTTCTTATTGAAGCCATTTGAATAAAGTTCGAATACTATATTTATTATTAGGTATATTGTTGATGATAGGCAAATATTAGGTTGTTTCTCATATTACTTGTTTACTTTATTACTTGTGTATACTACATGTTTGTTATATTTGTATACTATTTTTACGTCCTTCTCAATTTGAAAAAATGAATTCAGTCAGGACCCACAATTGTGGATTTCGAAGGATGCCTAACACCTTCCCTTCAAAATAACTTGAATCCCTTACCTAGAATCTTGGTTTGGTAGATCACTTAATCGTTTCATAGTTTTTTCCTAAAATTAGGCGGCGACTCCTTTCAAAATTCGTGTATTCTTTAAATTCTTTCAAAATTGAATTAATTGATTATTTTTGAGTAACCGCAATGTTTCGCCCTATCTGAATAGAATAGGAATGTAAATAAGTCTCCTTTACACATGGTTTTAAAAAATATGGAACCCCTCCATACATAAAAAAGAGAAGAAGAAGGAAAAAGAAAAAGAATGAAAAAGTTATGAAATAAAGTTGCAATAGGAACTGGGTTTCCGACATTCAATGGAAAGTGAATAATAGGGTGAATTTTGAGCATGAATGAAATTGTTGATGAAATGGGAAGAAAGTGTTGTTCATACCACATTTCTTGGGGATAGCAACCACTGAGCCTAAATGACTATACCTATACACTCTGCCCCATTACAAGCCTTGAAAAGACCTTTTTAACCTTGAGTGATCTGAAACAAGTGTTGGTTGGAAAATAAGGGAAAACCTATTGAAGTCATGCATGTGTTTAGCTTTGCGAGTGTGAGAGTTGTATGTGATTCCGAAGCTTGCAATTGTTGATGATTATTGTGTGAATATGGAATTATTCTTTTTGTGAGGGAATTTGAGAACCTTTGTTGAGCTGGCACTTCCATTACAAGCATGTATTGTAAGATTGAGAAACTTTGGTAATGGTGAATCAGAACTTGAATGTTTGAGTGCACAACTGACCCGTGCATGAGTAAGTTGAGTCTTGTTGTGTGCATTCATGATTGAGTCTTGTGTAGCACTGTTTGAGACATCCTTTTTGAACTGTTGAAATTGAGTTTTACTTGAGGACAAGCAAAAGTTTAAGTTGGGGGTGTTGATGAGTCCGAGATTTGGACTCATTTAGGGGTTTATTTATAATGGTATAGTGTCCTAAAATTACAGTGGTGGGACTGAGAAGAGGTGAAAAATGAAGGCGAGACGAAGTAACATCGGTGAGTCGCTGAACGGTCGGCGAAGCCCGACTTACCTAACCGATTGGTTCCAAAAAGCCACACATCAAGCTTGCATAAATTTATTTTTTGCAAGAGAGAGAAGGCATTCAGAAACGTGAATAACAAAATATTGAGACCAAAAACACTGCCATGGTGGACTTCAAGTGATTTTAGCAAGATTTTTCATTGAGATTTTGTCATAGAGAAGACTCTAGTTAAGTTTAACTCTCAATTTTCATTTTTCTAGTTATGGAAAACGTAGCAGGTATTGAATTTCATCTTTTCACCATGATTGGCTAAAACCGTAACCTTAGGGGTTTGACAATGTGACCAATTGTTGGATTTTACTTAGTGGGTGTTATCGATTCGTGATTGTTGGTGTTAATCTGAAGCGGGTCCAAATTATTATGGTGGTTTAACTTCACTATAGCATATTTCGTGTGATAGATTTCGAAGTTTTGTGCTTGCTTGAGAGAGAAGTACAGAACCAATGTAGTAATTTGGCATCCTTAGTAGTGGGTCTTGACGGGTTCAACTTGAGAAAGTGAAATTCAAGACCCAACCTTTGTATCTAGCTCGAAAGAGTGGATTTGATGCGAACGTGGGTTGGTTAGCTTATGGATAGTGCTGAGGTTCAAGATAACTCTACAGAAATAAAGCAATTGTTCGAGAGAAAGTTGTTTTACTTATAGTCCACTTTACTCGCAACAAATTAGCATTATCGGTAATGATGTACACCCATTAGGTGTAATTCGGTAGTTGGTTAGTCAAGCCCCCAGGTGTTTTCTAGTTATTTGATTGTTTCTCGTTCATAATGTGAAGTGGGTTGGTAATGACATCCTGCAATTTTGATTAGTAACTCAGAAGTATGTGTTGCTCAGCTGTAAATGTCATCGTCATACTTTCATAGTTGAAGTCAAAGAAAGCAACTCTCTGCTGGATCGACCCCAACTCAGTTGGTTGGGTTATATATGGACTAGCGATCGTTGACACTTAGAATTGGATGAAGTGACCTTGATAAGTTAATCAGTCAATCCCTTATTAATTGTCCTCCTCTCTATGATAGATCCGAGACAGGCTGCCTTTGGGTGACGAAGGATGGACTCATTCTACGAGGGCATAATAGAGCTGCTGATGATCCTGAACCAGTACCGAGAAGAAATATTCAAATCTATCTTCTCTATTGTCGCTCTTGCCTCGATCCACCTCGGGGTGGTATTAGAAATCAATGGTGCAATCCAGCCCTTTAAATCATCCAAAGACTAAGTGATAGGCAAACCCTCATACACATGTGTAGAACCCACAGCCTTGTCGAGTACAGTATTAATATGGTAACTGTTGCACCCTACTTCCTTCCCTCGGACCATGATAGACTTCACTAGTTGGAAGGCACTGGCCTTCTTCTTTCCCTCGGGCACCATTTTGCCGTTGCAGTGTAGAATTCCCGGACCCATGTAGGGATATATTTTGTCCTCGGGGCCTGGTGAACTGCTTGAATCGGTGGTACTGGAGTGTGTCCTGCACTCTGGAGTATCTGCCCTCAAGGCCCTTCAGTGGCCAACAACTTCTCTTCTAGAATTGTCCTCATTCCATCAACTTTTAATCTGATGAGTATCTGAGGAGGAGAAATATAATTTGTACTGGTAGCACTGGGTTATAGGTGGTTCCATAGCTGGCACTGTATCTGCTGTAGAGGAGGCTGCAGGAGCTCTCGATGACTTAGGGCGAGACCTAGCACGGATCTCCACTCACCTAGACTGCAGTGGCTGGTCATCATCCGGCTTGGAGAACGCAACTTGGGAGTCAAGGGACTCTCCCTCGCTGCTAGAGTTGTGCTCCGGAACCTCATTCATGGGATTTTTGCCCTTGCCCTTTCCTCCCTTTGGAGGCTCTGTCCTTCCCTTTTTAGGAGGATTTTCTCCCCCTTCATTCATGACTATACCTCGTGCTCTTTTACGGGGCGGCATGTCGAGGTTAGTCCTAGCCATATCTACAAAAACATCAAAAAGAGTTAGAATTGTTTCATAAAAAGTTGCAGAAAAATAGTTGCAGACAGACTTGTCGAACCGGTCATTGAGTCGCCGAGTCACTTTGGCGAGCCAGATTGGGCTCTCCGAAAGGATTGGCTCAAATTTTCCAAGAAAATTGGCATGTCGTCGATGGGAGGGCCTTTCGGTGAATCACCAAAAATTACAGTGTATTTTTAAGGGTTAGAGGCCCATAAAAGGTAACAGTGAGTCGCCGAGTGCACTCGGCGAACTCAAGCTTCTCGCCGAAAGTTACAGAACCCAAAATCAATTTTAGCATGAAAATAAAGGCGATCAGGGGGATTCGGCGAACCGTCAAGAGGTTCGACGAGCTCGACTCAGCTCGCCAAACGACCCAACGTGCCTACTCTCAACCCCAACTTCCAAAATTCAACCCCGGAGCCCCCGAAAACAAAATCAAAGCACACACCAACTTAATTAGACTAAGACCCATGCTACTCATGCCCCCGGGATACTCATACTTCTCCCGATTTAGCCAAATTTGGCCATTTGACGACTTAGCCCTTAAGAATGACGTCAACCGCTCCATCATTGGGGAAAGCACGTCATTTGGCACAAATGCGGGTTACTTAGACTTCACCCGACTAGACCCAACAACAAATGAGCATAATCCCATAATTTTGATCAATTTTAATCACGATAATTTCTGGAAATCAACAATTAAACATTATAGGCAAGATTACGAATTGAAAATAGGAAAACAAACGCACATTAACAGATCAGTGAGACCCATCACACATAACTAAGATAAAAACAATTGCAAAAGAGTTAAATCGCTAAAAATGAGTTCGAGATTCGGAAAACCAACCTTTAAAGCAGAATAAATAAGTTTGAATGCTAGGCAGAAAATATATCCAACTTCGAACACACAATCGAAGACTAATACATGGTAAAAACACAAAAATGTAGAAAAATATAGTGCGCGTGTGAGTTTGGGAAGTTAAAAATTTAGGGAATGTGAAAGAGTTTGAAAGTTTAAACCTTTGGCCTTTAAAAAACGTCCAGTTCTCGCCCATTCGGCGACATTAATTTTGCTTGCCGACCCACTCAGTGACACACTGAGTGGGCACTTACCTCGCAGAGTTTTACAGGATCCTCAGTTAATGTGGGGGTCCAAACGACGGACTAAGTCACGATCCCCGATCTGTTCGGTGATTTGCCGACTAGTCCATGGGCCCACCAAATTTTACAAACTCTGATCTTAGAATTTCTTGAGTCTAATGGCGGTCCAGGTTGGGATCGCCGACTAGGCCTTTTGCTCGCCAACCTGCACTTTTCAAACTCATCCTACACCTCAACCTAGAAAATAACACACGATTATTCCCAAAAACAAAAAGAAAGAAAATAAAACTTGGGTTACCTCCCGAGTAGTGCCTTATTTAACGTCGCAGCACAACGCAAGTCCACGCTGAAACCTCATTCTTGGGTTTTGCCATAGTGTCACTAAACCCCCCTTACTGTCTCGGGTTTAAATGAGATGAAATCTGACCCATTTGGGTCTCCAACTATTTGATAGATACGGAGTGAGAGGTGACCGTCTGGTTAAGGGTCGATACATCGTCCTTCATCTCTTTCAAAATTTTATCGGACCCTCTACCTTGATGAGGATACGTGAGAGTATATTCTCAGAATGACCACCCACGGAATCCTTGGGCTTTTGATGCTCGTGGGGAGGAATGTACATGTTCCTCTCCCCATCCCTTTCCTTCCAAGTGGGATTTGGATCTCTCCACTCTCTATGACGATCTATCCAACCCTCATCCCTGCTCAAACCTTGGTTACCACCCTGCCTCGGATAGTTTGAACGATAACCACCTCCTTGGTTGGCTAGGAAATTCACCTCCTCATTATACAACGCTTCAAACTTGGCCTCTTCGGGGTTCACACACCCAATACCCATGACATTGACACTCCTAGCACCATCTCGCATGACATTTTTAGACAGAATGTTAAGTTGGGTCATGAACTTGGCCATGTTTTGGTCCCTCTCTTGGTCTTTCTCCATCTGCCCCTTGGTCAGTTTGAAAGTGAGTGGAGAGACCTGATCTTCGCGGGTGTACCATGCCCAGTTGATCTTGGTCATGCCATCCAAGATCTAAGTTGCTATTACATAAGGTTGTTGCACCAAACCTCTCGAGAAAGTTGGTCAGTAACACCCTAGTTTACCGACTGAAGGCTTCGGTAAAGGTATTGCAGCAACACGTTGTCAGGCAAACTATGAGTTGGGCATTGCAGCACCAACTTCTTAAATCGTAGCCAAGTCTCGTAAATTGGCTCGCCCTCTAGAAGCTTGATGCTCTGAATACTGTCCCGAAGTGTCATCATCTTTGAGGGAGGGAAAAATAGCACTTGAAATGCGGTAATCAGCTCTTCCCAAGAAGTGATACAATCTCTTGGTAACTCATCCAACCACTTGCATGCTTCTTGCATCAGAAAAAATGGGAACAATCTCAACCGAACCGACTCTTGGGATATGTTCTTGAAGGAGAATGGCCCACAAACATCAACAAAATTTCTGATTTGCTCATGGGGATCCTCATGAGCCAATCCACCAAACAGCCTCTTCAATTGCAAGAGCTGCAACATAGTGCTAGTAATGTGGAACACAACGTTCCCTTAAATCGGAGGAAAACGAACAGCACCAATTCCACCCATAAGAAGAGGGTCATTAGCATTCGGCTCATTTACATCATTTAGGTTGCCGATATCATCTTGGTGGCCCACTTGGCTACCATTGGTTCCATTCACACTTATACTCTCTTTTTCAAAACAAAAATAGACAAACCAAAACTAAAAATAAATTGATACAACTATAACTAAAAAGAATCAAAATTCAACAACATCAAAAAATTCTCAAACAACACGACTCCCCGGCAATGGCGCCATTTTGATTAACGTTTCAATTACACTTTATCCAATTATAAGTGTCAACAATCGCTAGTCAGTATATAACCCAACTAAATAAGTTGGGGTCGAATCCCATAGGGAGTGGTACATGTTTGAGAATCAATCAAAAAGTATGAATATGATCAAATAAGTCATAGGAATAGACATTATCGAATAAAAACATAACTCAAATTAAGGGGTGACACGAATGTCAAATAACATGGGGGGTTTTGGTTTACTATTATCAACTACAGTAGCAATAAAAAATACGAAATACAATAATTAGACGGGTTCTTAGGATGTCATTCGGTTATAGGCTAGTATAGACAAATGGGTAATTGCATCTGTTATGAAATAGCCGATTGTTAGTGAGTAAGCTAAGCCATAGAGACAATTTACCCCAAATAAAGTTGGTTTCTCTCGAACACCAACAAGCAAGTAAAATAAGACCAACCTACACCGTAGTCAATTCACTCTCTCAAGTTGAACACATGTCAACCCAATATCCACTGACCATTAATCAATAATCTTGGTTTTAAAACCTTTCTCTCGAGCAAGACAAAAACTCGAAGGTAGAACTGCATTTGCAACTACAATTCTTTAAATTAAACCACAATTACTGATTAAACTTCTAAACGACATTTAAACAAACAATTAGCAATACCCAAAAACTAAATCAACCAATAATCACATAATCACACCCAAGAACTGCATTAGACCTCGCCAAATGTTCCAGAACAATATTACTCAGAAGTCAGCACAAGCCAGCGATGTACAGGGCCTTTCGGCAGATCACTGACACCATTCGGTAATCTAAAATTAGCTCGCCACATGTAACAGAATATTTTCAAAACAATTGGGGGGCAGAAGGGCAATCAGAAAGGGAATTCAGCGAGTCACAGAGTGAACTCGGTGAGCTCAGGCGTATCGCCAAAAGTTATTGAACCAAATTCATACAAAAAGGGGATAAAAAGGCGATCGAAGGGTCTTTAGGCGAACCATTGAGCCACTAGACGAGGTTTACCCAGCTCGCCGAATAGTCCAACCTGCAAAATTTTGACCCCAACCTTCAAATTCTAACCCGCAACACACGAAAACAAAATTAAACACCTATTCTATGCAATTAAGCCCAAACCCATACTACCCATGATCTCGGGGTACTCCAACTTCCCCAAATTTCGCCAAAATTGGCCAATCGACGTCTTTTACCCTTAAGAATGACGATAACCACTCTATCATTGGGCAAAATCATACAAATGGCACAATCGGGGTTACTTAGGCTTCACCCCCACTAGAACCAACAACAAAATCAACATAACCCACAAATTTTATTAATCAAACACACATGATTTCTCAATTAAAGGCCAAATAACAAGATTCGGGATATCACAGGCACAAAACACAATAATCAATACAAATAATCACTTAATGTTACGCAAATAACACAATAGGACAACGATTAGGCATTAAAAATTACAAAATATAAAGATGATGTTCGGGTAACTAACCTCAAAAGCAGATATTTGAACGCTAGGCTAGATAAATGCACCAAATTTCCCCCGAGCAAGTGATCCAACACAAAATGCAAGAAAATGCTAGTACGGAAATATAAAAATACGCAGTTGAGAAAGTGTGGAAGTCAAAAAGTATGAAATCAGGGAGATTTTTGAATTTAAAAATTATTTTGGCCTTTTGATCTTTCAGTCCGCGCACCAATTGGCAATGCTCACTTATGTCGTCTATCCATTCGACGATGCGCCAAATGGCTCTTAAGCACGCCAATTTTACAGAACCACAGCTAACTAGTTGGTCCAAACGGTGATGCAGATCAGGCTTGCTTACCTGTTCAGTGAATCACCGACTGGTACTTGACTCGCCTAATTGCTTCTTTTCCCAAAATTTCAACCTGTACATTCAATACTTTTTATTTAAACAACAGCAATAAAAGCTTAAAAACTTGGTTTGCCTACCAAGAAGCACCTTATTTAACATCGTTGCACGACATGGATACACTTCCAAGGTTCAGTCTTTGGGTTAACCAAGTTATTAGTTGATAAACCTCATGTTGGCCTTAGGTTCAAATGAGATGAAATGGGACCTATTTGTGCTTCCAGTTGTTTAATGGACACTGAGTGAGACGTAACCATCTGGCTTATAGTTGAGACTTGATCCTTCATTTCTTTAAGCACTATGTATGACCCTTCCACTTTATTGACAAAAGATCCATTTGGGTCATCATTTTTGCCATATTTTCATCCCGCTCTTGGTCTTTTTTGATTTGTTCCTTTGTCATCCTAAAAGTAAAAGGAGACACATAATCCTCCCTAGTATACCAAGCTCGGTTTATCTTCGTCATCCCATCAAGAAGAGTTGACTCTATCTCAAAAGGCTAATGCATAATTTCTTCTTAAACAAGTTGATCAGCCATAACTTTGTTCATCGAGTATAGATTCAGGTAGAAGTGTTGCAACAACACGTTGTTTGGAAGTCCGTGAGTCGAACATTGGAGTAACAACTTCTGAAACCTCAGCCATGTTTCGTGGATTGGGTCACCATCCAAGCATTTAAAGCCCTTAATATTGTCTCTCAATGTCATCATCTTTGAAGGAGGGAAAAATCTTATGTAGAATACCTTGGTAAACTCTTCCCAAGACATAATTAAATCCCTCGGTAGATCAGCTAACCATTTGCTTACTTCCCCCATCAAAGAAAAAGGAAACAACCGGAACCGAACTTACTCTTGTGAGATGTTTTTGAATGAGAATAGACATCACACGTCCACAAAGTTCCATATATGGTCATGCGGGTCCTTATGAGGTTTCCTTACGATTAATCCTTTCATTTACAATAGTTGCAACATCGTGCTAGTAACGTGGAAAACAACATTTCCCATGACTGGAAGTAAATGAATAGAACCTATACCACCCACATGAGCTCATTGACAACATTCAAATTGCCAATGTCATCTTGGTGTCCAAGTTGGCTACCGTTACTTCCTTTCACACTCATATCCTCACCTGTTCACAAAAAACCAAGTAAAAATACAAACAAACTAAGTCGATTCAACTAAAAACATGATTATATCACATCTATACTTCACAAAGAAAATTCTAAACAACACTCCCCGGCTGCGGCGCACTTTTTTGATAACGCTCAACTACACTTCATCCATTACTAATTATAGGCTATCAGAATCTTGTATAATCCCAACGAAGAGTGGGGGTTGATCCCACAGGGAGTGATAAGTTAGAGAATTCAATTACGAAGTGAAAGTCATGTTCAAATCGGTTGTAGGAATAGAAATTATTGAAACCATTTAAGTAAATCAAAGGGGTTGATAACTAGTGTAAAATGGGCGGGGATAAGGTTTGTGAATTAAAACTATGAAAATAGGGAAGTAATCAAGTATAAAGGGATACTTGGGGATGTGATCGATTAATTTCCAATTTCGCTATACGAGTGATTACTAATTATCAAAAGTCGTTGAATCTTAGTTGGTAGAATAGGATTTAGATGTAATAGTCATTTCTCAATCAACTATCATGAATCAAGTGAGTTGTCTCGAACTTCAACAAGCGTCATACTATAGACAACCCACAACCTAAATTTATCTATTCCCTCGAGCTAGATATGTAGGATCAAATTAAGATTCACTCTCTCTCGCTAAATCCACAACAACCCAATCACTAGAATCATCAATTGATTACCTTAACTCGAAAACTTTTTTTCTCAAGCAAGCATATAATACTAGACTAGAAATGCATTTGAAACTATAATTCATAAGTTAAAACTCAATTACCATTCAAACCCACTTAAAAACAACAATTTAATCAGTAATTACTAACACCCATAATCTAATTAAGACAATTAATTATATAATCACACTCTCAAGAATGGAGGTCTTAGCCACACATTATAAAAAGTAGGAAATTATTACCAACTACATTCTTCATAAGCTGGGTAGTAAAATCCACGTCTTTACAATGCTCAAAATTACCTTAGTATCTAAAATCCAACTTTAAAATCTACTAAAAGCTAAGAAAAGTTGATCACCACTAAGAACAGGAAACAACACCTGCAGTAACTCAGAACTCCCAAAACCTCTTTTTGAAAATCAATTCATACATTCCCAAATTTTTGCCTTCGGGGTCATTCGATAAAGTTAGTCCAGCATCACCGACCAAGTCAGCAATGCGACAAGGGCTCTTCTTCCTCACCATTTTTCATTGAATCTTCACCATTCAGATCATGTAACGTTTGGCGATCAAAGTTTTTGTCATCGATCCATTTGCCAGTTCACCGAAGGTCCAATTCCATCGCCAAGTTGGCTTTTCCCCAGGGTTGGCACACTATAACATTTGGCGACTCTCATCTTTCAATATCTTCAGCTTTGTTTCATCTTTTCCGCTCTTTTTTGTCCGTTTATATCCTTGCCTTGCTCTTTTACATCTATAACTATAAATTTAGCATTTAAACATCAGTTTAGAGCACAAAATAAGCATCGAGGTCACTAATACTATGAATAACAAGCCCTAAATGAGTCAAAATCCCAGACTCATTAGGTGGCAACATCAAACACTCAACTCAAACACCCAACATGCAATTTAATACAACACAACATATAAATTTAAAAAGTGTTTTACAAAAGTGATTACCTTGGTCTGGAATTTCGTCAGAAGGGAAGAGATGTGGGTATCCCTTCTTGATGTCCTCCTCAGCCTCCTAAGTAACTTTCTTAACAAATTGATTCCTCCAGAAGACTTTGATTGATGCTACCTCCTTGGTTCTCAACTTGCGAACCTGACTATCAAGTATCTCAACGGGGATCTCCTCAAAAGATAGGTTGTCCTTAATACCAATATATTTAGTAGGTATTATAAGTAAAGGATCTGCCATACACTTTTCCAACATTGAAATGTGGAATACCGAATAGACTGCATCAAACTATGGTGGTAGCTCCAACTCATAGGCTACATTACCAATCCTCTTGGATAGACAGTAAGGACTAATGTATGGAGGACTGATATTCCCCATCTTACCAAATCTCTTAACACCCTTCATGGGTGATACTTTCAAGTATACCCAATCATCCACCTCAAACTCCAAGTCTCTTACCAATATAAGATTTGTAATGACTCTACGCTATTTTCAACCTTTCTCCATAGTTGGATGAACCAATTCTTGTCCTATCAACCCAGTTTCACCAACCTCAAACCATCCAATAAGAGATCTACATCTTCTCACATACAGAGCCTCATAAGGAACCATATGGATACTAGAGTGATAACTGTTAATGTAAGAAAACTCAATGAGAGGTAAGTGATCATCCCAATTACCCTTGAAATCGATAACACACGCCCTCAACATATCTTCTAAAGTCCAAATTCTTTGCTCTGCTTGACCATCAATGTGAGGATGGAAAGCATTATTCAAATTTACCATCAAACCCAAACTTTTCTTCAAGGACATCCAAAATTGTTCGGTGAATTATGCACCTTTATATGAAATGATGGACACCGAAACTCCATGAAGTAAGACTACCTCTTGAATATATAATCTGGCATAATCTTCTGTTGAATAGGTAGTATTTACTAGCAAAAAATTGGTTAATTTAGTCATTCGATCTACAATCACCCAAATCAAATCATGTTACCTGCGAGACCATGGAAAACCCGTAATGAAATTCATATTGATCATCTCCTACTTCCATTCCAGATGATTTAATCTCTGAGCCATACCACCGGACCTCTAGTGCTCTACCTTGACTTTTTTGCAATTCAGGCACTTAGCAATGAACTCTTCAATTCACCTCTTCATACTACTCCACCAATAGACTTCTCTCATGTCATAATACATATTTGATTAACCAAGATGGATAAAGTATCTCAAGCTATGAGCTTCCTCCATGATCCTCTCTTGGGGTTCATCCACCTTTTGGTACACACAATCTACCTTGATACCTCAACATACCATCTTCCCCTTGTTAAAAAGACACCATTTTTTGCTTATAAATAGTTTCCTTCAATTCAAACAATATAGGGTCTTGGTCTTTTTTTCCTTCACTTCAGAAACTAGTGATGATTCAGCCCCATTCATCACCACCACACCGACTTCATTGGAATCCATTAACCGGACTCCCAATCATGCAAGTCTGTACACATTTTTGGCTAATTCTTTCTTGCCTTCCTCAACATGGGTAGTACTACCCATAGACAACCTGCTCAAAGCATCAGCAACAACATTAGCCTTACTTGGCTGATATAAAATACTCATGTCATAATCCTTGACTAACTCCAACCATCTCCTCTGTCTGAGATTAACCTTTTTCTGACTGAATACACATTGAATACTCTTGTTATCAATGAACAAATCAACATTAACAAGATAGAGATAGTGACACCATATTTTCGAAGTAAACACTACAACAAACAACTCTAGATCATGGATTGGGTAATTCTTCTCTTGAAGCTTAAGTTGTCTGGAGGCATAAGCTATAACTTTACCATTCTGCATCAATACAAAAACCAGTCCAACTCTAGACATATCACAATACACAACACAACCTTGTGTACCCTCTGATAAGGTCAACATTGGGTAGTAGTCAACCATTTTTTCAATTCTTGAAAGCTTTTCTCACAAGCTTCAAACCATTCAAACTTTCTTGTCTTCTAAGTCAAATATTTCAATGGGGATGAAATAGATGAGAACCCCTCGATAAACCTTCTATAATAACTAGCCAATCCCAACAAACTCATAATATCAATTGGAGATGTGGGTCTAGGACAATTCTACACTGCCTCAATCATCTGATTGTCAACTCGAATCCCATCACTATAAACAATGTGGCCCAAGAATGCATAGACTTAATCGAAAACTCTCACTAGGAATTTTTTTACAACTTTCTATCTCAAAGAGTTTTAAGCACTACTCTAAGATAACTAGAATGATCTTTCTCATTCCTCAAATAAATCAGAATGTCATCAATTAATATGATAGGAAACATATAATGATAAGGCTTAAACACTCAGTTCATAAAATCCATGAATGTTGCAGGAGCATTAGTCAAACCATACGACATAACTAAAAACTCATAAGACCATAATGGGTCCTGAATGCATTCTTTGGAATATCACTTTCCCTTACTCTCAACTAATGATAGCCAGATCTGAGGTCTATCTTATAAAAATAGGTGGCACCAAAAAGTTGATCAAATAGATCATCAATTCTCGGAAGGGAATACTTTTTCTCTATGTTAACCTTGTTCAATTGGTGGTAGTCAATACATATCCTATGAGAACCATCTTTCTTCCTCACAAATAAGACTGGAGCCCCACAAGGTGAGACACTTGGTCAAATGAAAACTTTATCAAGAAGGTCTTTCAGCTACTCTTTTAAGACTTTCAACTCAGTTGGAGTCGTTCTATACAGTGGAATAGAGATAGGATGAGTATCAGGAAAAATATCTACGTCGAAGTCTATTTCTCTCTCACGAGGGACATATGGAAGATCGTGTAGAAAGACCTATGAAAACTCACCCATAATTGGAACTGAGTAAATAGGTGGTGTCTCAATACTAGAGTCATTAACTTAAACTATGTTATAGAGGCATCCTTGGAAAATAACTTTATGGCTTTAAGGTACAAAATAAAACAACCCTTAGGCACTGCTAAACTACTCCTCTAGTCAATGACTGCTCATTAGGAAACTAGAACTTAACAACTCGAGTTCTATAATCAACTGAGGCATAACATGTATGACACAAGTCCATACATAGAATAACATAAAAGTCCACCATATCTAACTCGAGCCATGGTGTCCTTATGGCTGACATAAATGGTATAATCATGATAAACTCTCTCAGCTATAATAGACTCACCAACAGCTGTGGAAACACTGAAGGGCCAAGAAGTTGTTCAGGAATAATATCGAACATCACAGCAACATAAAAAGTCAAAAAATATAGACTCGCGCCTGGATCAAGTAATGCATATACATCAAAAGAAAACACTTTGATCATACAATGAAAACATTGGGTGAATTCTCTTTCTCTTGACGACTGGTGATAGCATACAAATGGTTTGCTCCTCCGCATGTCCATGAAGTAGCTCCTCTAGGTGAAACTCAGTCTAGCGGAGCTTCTAAAGAAGATTGGGCTCTATTGCTCCAATTACCACTACCCTGCCTGTTCTTAGGACACTCTCTCATGGAGTGACCATTATTAACACGCTTGAAGCAACCAATGAAGCCATCACGACATGCTCCTAGGTGGTTCCTACAACATTTAGCACATGTAGGAGTCTAATTGCCTCTTTATGACACACTACCTTCAGAATGTGCAAGTCTAGCTCTGATGTACTAAGAATTTTGATTCTTGAACTCACCACTGTTCTTTTGTGAAGGTGCACTAGCAGATGATGCAGCAAGTCCATTTGGCTTTTGTTGAAAAGAAGACTTGTTCGCATTGCTCTTTTTCTACCTGGACTTGTTGCATGTTGTCTTAGCTTTCTTATTCCAAAACTCTTCTCTATCTCTTAGCTTATCATTCTCAACTTGTTGCACATGGAACATAAGCCTTGCTATGTACATGTCCCCTATCAACATAGCTTCCTTGCCCTCCTTACTTAACAATAGAGGTTACCTAGATACAAATAGACTCATCCTGCTCCTCATGTTAACAACCATCTCTGGAGCATAGCGGGACAGTTGAATGAACTTAAGGCTATACTCATGCACATTCATGGATTCCTGCTTCAAGTTAAGGAATTCTCTTACCTTCGCCTCCATCAGCTCACGGGGAAACAAATGCCCCAAGAAGGCCTTTTAGAATAGAACCATGCTCACAATTGGTGCACCCTCTTCTCTGCTCTTCTTCCATTGGTCCTACTAGACTCTAGAAAAACCCTTCAGTTGGTATGCATCTAGATCCACATGCTCAGCATCTACAACATGCATCACCTCAAACACTTTCTGCAACTCTTCTACAAAGTTTTTCGGATCCTCAATGACACTTGAACCGGCGAAGTCTGGAATATTCATCCTCAAGAACTCGCGAATCCTAGATGTATGAGCAACATCCTGTCGATTCCCTCTTTGTTGCCCAACTTGGTTTGTCACAACTTGACTCAACATCCGGATAGCATCCCGAAACTTAACATTAGTGAAATCTCCTTGGGGTTGCACTTCTGGTGCATTGGGAACCCTTGATGCTGGGATCAACATTTATCCTAGCACTACGACCTCAGATAACTCTTCATGGAGTCATGATCTGAAGGATACAGACAAGCACAAATTAGAAAGAAACTTTTATAGAGTTGAACTCTATTGCACGAAAAGAGTATGAAAGAAGTGAGATAGTTCCTAAATGTCGCAGCCTCCTATTTATAGATGTGGCACGCTTCACATCGATAATCAGGATCCTACAGACACGGCTTCATAGAAAACCTAGGACTCTTGAAATTTTATGCTCTGATACAAAGTTTGTCAAGCCCTTAGCAAACACCTTGGATGTGGTCGGCACTCGAGAACCATTAATAGCCCAAGCGAACCCTTGCACTGGCTCAACTCTCAGCTGAAGACTTACTCAATATAATATGAACTAAAATATAAAGTTTTGACTCAAATGTCTCAAATGAATAACTCAGAATATTATATAATATTCAACTAGCCAGAAATAGGTAACTCAAGTCTTTAAAACTTTTAAAAAAAGAAATGGAAACAACTCCTCAAAACAATATTATCTATCTATGAAGCCTCTAATAACTATGAGGGAAGTCGGGACAAGACCCACGACATCCTAAAAAAACTGAAAACAAAATAAATAGGAATCCTCCAGAAGCACAGAGGCTCACCAAAGCAACTTGAAATGCAAATGGTATCAACGAAGCGGCTATTGATGACCCTAGTTACCTTTATCTGCATCATGAAAGATGCAGGTCAAACGACGTCAGTACATGGAATGTACAAGCATCCAAGGGGAACTCTAATTGACCTAGAAAGTAAAATTCATGAACTAAGTGAATTTAAACAATCTAGGGTTCTGAAATTCATACAAGGAATTTAAAAACGTTTCAAAGAAAAGATGTTATTTCGATTATGGAAACCCTAGTAACTGAATTCATAACAATTCTCCAACATATTACAAACCCTAGGTCTAAACAATCTATGTACAACAAGGATCTGACTGAATTCTAGGGACCTAGTGTATGAAAGACACCAACTAGTGAAATTCCACATACCTAGTGACGAAAACTATGAAGAAATCCTTTGATTTAGGGGATGGAACTTGAAGAAAACCTTCTGCATGTTCTTGAGAAGGCTGGTCGACTTTCCTCTTCTTTTTGCTTTAATTTTGGATGATTTTTAGTGAATAATGGTTTTTGTTAGTGATGAGTCCACAAATTGGACTCATTTAGGGCTATGTTTTGATAGAACTAGTGTCCTCAAATGCATTTTTGTCTCAATATATGATGAAAACCCTTAAGTTTCAGGTATTTGAAGTTTGAGGGAAAGCATGGACACTACTTAGCAAAAAGGAACAAAGGCAGCTGAAAGAACGAAGAAATGAAGATCTGAGAATCGCCGAACCCATTTGGCAAGTCACCAAAAGGTCTTATCCTTACCTTTTATTCCAGTGTGCTGAGCCCTGAAGGAAAAGATCAAATCAGCGGTGAGATGGGGAAGTCGGCGTGCTGCCGAGCAGTTCAGCGAAGTAGTATTATACTGCCCAATGATCCAGGACGCGAAGATGTCGATGGCAAGAGTTGAAAGGCGATGAAGCAGACCAAACGGCGAATCATCGAGTTTATCGGCAATCCCCACTAACTACATGAATGGCTCCTTCGTAACAAATTTTCTAAAAACTATAAATACTAGTTCAGTTTTTATTCTCAGTAGTCAGTTTTAGTTATATTAAGTTTAGAATACAATTTTGATAGAGAATATTCTCTCTATGTTTGGAGAGGGTTTTTGAAGAATCTGAAGATCAAAGAGTTTCAACTCCAAGATTTTGGACTGGGGTCTTGTGGATTCTTCACTCTTGGCTTGTTTTGAGACTTAAATCTTCATACCCATTTGAATGCAAAATCATATTGGTATAAATTTCTATCTCTTTTACATGTCTAGCTAAAACCTCAATTTTTTGGGTGTGATTTTGTGAATATGGGTTAGATTATTTGTTGGGTCTTGCTTGTTAATGATTTATTTGTTGTTTAGATGTGATTTCGTTTAGTAGTTGTGGTGGAACTTAATGAAATTGTAGTTTCAAATACGATTTCACCTTTGTGTTTTTTGCTTGCTCGAGAGAGAGGTCGTAAAACTGGGACTACTAAATTGATGGCTGGTGGGATTGGGTCAACATGAGGTTCAGCTCGAGAGACTGAACCCTAGTCCTTCTCCCACACACTCAGCTCGAGAGAGTGAGTGGGATAAGGCAGAGGCTATTCTTCATGAGAGAAACCGAGTTGATTTAGGGTAAGTTGCTCGAGAAAGAATTTACCCCTACTATAGTCTAGCCTTGTCACAAATACACAACAGATTTATTATCAAAAGCATGTACCCAATAGTTTAGTTTATCCCGTATTCCTATCACATCCCAAGAATCCCATCTCGTTGATTAGTACTCCTTGCATTTTTGCTGTTTTTTCTTACTTGTCACAAACCCCTATCGATAATTGACGATTGCGTCACCTCTTAGATTTAACATGTTTATATTTGATAATGTTTTTAGCTATGACTATTTAGAACTAAATTTTATTTTTCTATTAATTCTCAAAACCACTCCCTTGGGACTCGACCCCAACCCTTGGTTTGGTTACTTTACTATTGTACGATCGTAGACACCTGCATTGGAAGTTGTGTCTTGATTACACAAACATCAAAATGGCACCGCTACCGGGGAGTGGTTTTACCGTGAAATTTTTTGGTTAAGACAAATTTTCATTCTGATAGTCGTAGTTTACTAACTTTATTTTTAGTTTTATTTTTCTTAGAAGTTGTTGATGTAGGCAGATACCCTGAGCATGCAGAGGAAAATAGTAGCAACTCGGCTGAGACGAGTCAAGTATTCGAGAGGGACTTCAAGTTAGCTTTACTAGTAACTCAGCTGAACGAGTTAGCCACCAAAATATCAGAGGTGGAAAACCAGTGCAGGATTAAAGGGAGATACATACCCCTCCATGAGTGGAAATAGTCTAGAGACAAGGAGAACAATCGTGTCGAGGACACACTCCAAATCATTCTCCAAAATATCACCGAACAAGATCGAATGTTGGAAGAGATGAAGGAAAATATTGAAATGTTGAATCAAACGATTGGCTCCCATTCTAGATCGATCCAGCTGATCAGGACATTCATGAGTTATGCAGTGTCTCCTCCTCACTCAAATGAACTATTGGGGTTACCTAGTAACAATAGGACCAACCCTACCAATAGAGAGTAAGTAAGGACTAGCGTCGTGCACGATGTTAACTAAGGTGCTTGTTAGGAGGCAACCCCAGTTTTTAAATGTTTTTATGTGTCTTTATAAATAATGGTGTGTTAGTGGTGCATATTTAAATGTTAAAAGTGTTTGGAAAATGCATATTAGCGAGTAAAATGGTCAGTCGGCGAACCGCCGAAATGGTCGGCGTGCCCGATTTGACATGCTAATTTGACCCCACACAAGACTAACTTGGAGTCTGTAAAACTCGGAGAGGCCTAGAGAAATATGGCGACTCGCCGACCTGTTCGGATCGCCGTTTGGACCCTTACTTTGACTGAAGATCCTGTAAAACTCGGTGAGCCTAGTGACCACTCGGCCTATCGCCGAGTGGATCGGTGAGTGCGACTAATGTCGCTGAATGGGGTCGAACTGGATGGCTTATAATGACCAAGAGTCTTAGAATTTGAAATCATTCACTTCCCCTCACTTTTAATCTTCACAAACTCCCACCAAGGTAGTATTTTCAATATTTTTATATATGTCATTAGTGTTTCAGTTGTTGATTAGTGCTCGGAACTAGGATTTCTTTGTTGCCTAACTTTTCAATCTCGTTTTAATCAGAATGTAAGGTTGGTTTCTGAATCTCGAGTTTACATTCAAAATTTTTGTACTCATTTGCAATGATTGTACCGTATTGTTGTGTGTTGGGCCTCTCTGATAGAGTTAGAATGCTTAAATGCCAATATTAATTTGAAAATCTTGACGTATTGTTTTGATTGTCAATTGCCTGTAATATTTGTGCTTTTAAATGAATGAAATTGTATTCGGCTGTATTTTCATGTTGTTTAGATTGATTGGGTGAAGTCTGAGTAGCCCATGTTTGTGCTAAATGACGAAAACTGCTCAATGATAGACCGAGTAACACCACTCTTAAGAGCAAAATCGTCAAATGGCCAAATTTGGAAAAATTGGGAAAAATCTGAGTATCCTGAGGTGATGGGTAGTACGCGTGTTGTTTGAATTCCATTAGTGCATGCTTTCATTTTATTTTTGGAGGTTGCGAGGTTGAATTCGAGAAGGTGGATTGAAAATGGGCACGTTGGTCTGTTCCGCGAGCTGGGTCGAGCTCGCTGATTTACTCGGCATTTTACCTAATGTCTTCATCTCACTTTTAATTTCATGTTAAATTTGTGGTTTGAGTCTGTAACTTTCGGCGATAAGCCTAAGTTCACCGAAAGCACTCGGTGACTCGCCGAAAGTACTCTTGATCGCTCTTTATTTGCACCCTTGAAACCCTTGTTGCACTGTAGCTTTCGAAGGACAAACCTTTGCTTGTCGAAGGTTGTCGGCGGTTCGCCGAAAGACCTTTCTATCGCCGACTTGCCATAATTTTTAAGCCAATCCCTTTAGCGAGCCTGACTTACCTCGCAAAAGGGGTTCGGCGAGTCTGTCTGCAATAGATTTTCTGTGTTATGTTTGATTTTCCCCTAATATGTTCCGATCTTTTGCAGATATGGTATTTACAAATCTAACCACGCAACCTTAGAAGAAAGCAAAAGGCATAACCATAAACGATGGGGGTCAAATCCTCCTAAGAGGAAAGGAGAAGAACTCCTATCGGGAGATAAAGGCAAAAGGAAGAAGCACATAACTAGGAAAGGAGTAGCTATTGAAACCCAGGTAGAATTTTCTTAACCAGAAGATGAGGAGCCTTTGACTAATCGAAGGAGTAGACGCCAGGCTAGATTTCAATCCTCGCCCACCAGAGTCCCCGCAGCTGCCACCCCTTCTGAAATAGATTAAGTACCAGCTCAGGCACTTCCGGTGGCCCCGCACCCCCATCATTCCTCCAACTAGACTACTGAACAGATTGAAAGGTGATGGGGCACGGACAATACTAGAGGAGAAATTATTATCTATGGAGGGCCTGGAAGGCAAGTATCCCGATGTGATTAACACCCTCCGATACCTTGAGTTTGAGCAGTTCACAAGGCCCCGAGGCCCTTACATTCCTTCTTGGGTTAAGGAATTTTACACAACTTATGGGGAGTTGGTTCCTAAAAACAAGAATAGTGCAAGCAAGTTTAGACCGGTAAAGTCGGTCATGTTCAGAGGCAAGGAAGTTGAGTGCCACAACAAATACATATTGGGTAGACCGCTGATCTTTGTACTTCCCTATGAGGGGTTACCTATTGTTCAGTCCCTAGATGATTTGAAGGGTTATGTGGCTCCTTTGATTTCTGACACCACCTCAAGGTGGATCGGGGTAGGAGTCCCTATTGAGAAGAGGGACTTGAACATTGTTGCCAGGTGCTGGTTTGTCTTCATCAATAGCACCAAAATTCCATCCAAGAACGAGTCCATATTGCACCATCCTAAGGCAGTTTGCCTTGGTTTTACCATGTATAGGAGACACATTGAACTGGGACTGTTGATTTTACAAGAGATGGCCATGAGAGCCAAACAAAAGTTGACTTCTCTGCCATTTCCAGTCTTGATCACCGAGTTGTGCCAGCATGCTGGAGTACCTCGGGACACTATGAAGGATATTGAGATCACCATGTCCTGCTCCATGTCTTATCGTGACCAACGACACTAACCTACGGTACGAGTGTCTACGATCGTCGATAATATAGTACCCTAACCAAGGGTTGGGGTCATGTCCCAAGGGAATGGTTTTGAGAATTAATAGAAAAATAAAATTTAGTTCTAACTAGTCGTACCTAAAGATATTAATGATTAAAAACATTGAAAATTAAAAGGGGTGACACAAAGTTGTCAAATATCAAATGGGGGTTTTGTCACAAGTAGTAAAAACAACAAAAATAACAAGAAAAGCAAGTATGGGGACAAGTTCTTGGGGTGTGACCGCAATACATGTTGAGATAAATCGTTGGGTACATGCTTTCGATAGGAAATTTGCAAGATAATAGTGACTAGGCTAAGCTTTAGATGGAAAAAAGTTGCCTCTCGGGTAACTTACCCCATTTCAAATGTGTTCCTCTCGGACATCCATTTGCCGTATGAAGGCCTACCTACGCCTTACCCTACTCACTCTCTCGAGCTGAGTGTTAGGATATGGACTAGGGCTCACCCTCTTGGGCTGAACCTCATGTCGACCTACTCCTTAGGCCATCAGTTTAGCGGTCTTGGTTTCACGACCTCCCTCTTGGGCAAGCCGAAAACACATGGGTGGATTTTTATTTGCAACTACAAACCCATTATATTAAACCACAACCACTAGGTGAAATCACCATTAAAATACATCTAACATGTCAACAAGCAAGACCCAACAATAATATCAACATATATTTGCTAAATCACAGCCCATGAACCACACATCAAGAAATAACAAAATACACCTAAAATGATACTAAAATCAAATGGGTATAAGGAATTAAACTTGGATTTAAGCAAAGGAAGAAGAATGGAGAAGACACATTTCCAACTTGGGAAAGATGAAATCCTTCTTTCTTCAAGTCTCCCAAAAAACCCTCTCAAAACTTGAGAGAAAATATCCAAAAAAGTACTATTCTATTGTGAAAATTAAAATAAATGTTCGACTCCTTAAAATTAATAACAAGTTTAGTATTTATAGACTTCAGAAAATAGTGTTGGCGGATCTGTCGGCGAGGTTAGTCGCAATCACCGATTAACTCGGTTATTCGCCCTTTGGTGTAGTTCGTCGTCGTTTTGCACTTGCCTTCAGCATTATCATGTTCTGTGCCATTGGGCCACATAGTATTGCTTCGTAAAACTATTCGGCGAAGCGCCGACTGTTCCTTTCATCGCCTTTTTGATCTTGCTCCTTCAGGGCTTCGCATATTGGAACAAAGGGCAGAGTGCGTCCCTTCTGCAAATCACCAAGTGTGCTTGGCGATGCTCAGGCTTCAGCTTCTTCGTTCTTTTCAACCTTGTTGTTCTTTTTTGCGCCTAAGTGTCCATGCTTCCACTAAAGCTTCAAATATCTGAAACTTAAGAGTTTTCCATCAGATATTGAGACAAAACAACATTTGAGGACACTATTTCTATCAAAATAAAGACCTAAATGAGTCCAATTTGTGGACTCATCAACAACCCCAACTTAAACTTTTGCTTGTCCTCAAGTAAAACTCAAGTTCAGGAGTTCAAATAGGATATCTCAAATAGTGCTACACAAGACTCAATCATGAATGCACACAACAAGACTCAATTTACTTATGCAGGAATCTATTGTGTACTCAAAGATTCAAGTTGTGACACACCATTACCAAAGATTCTCATGCTCGCAATACTATCTACTTGTGCAAGTTCAATCTCAACAAACAGTATCTAAATGTCCTCACATAAAGAATAATTCCATATTCACACACAGAGGTTAATCAATTCAAGATCAGGAATCAGATGCAACGCTCACACTCAAAAAGAGGAACACAATGCGTGTTTTCACTCATAGGCTTGCCCTTATTTTCCAATTCATCTTCGGTTCGGCTCACTTAAGATCAAAAACGTCTTTCTAAGGCTTGTAATGGGGTTGTGTGCAGAGGTATGGTCATTTAGGCTCAGTGACTTTTCATCCTCGTGAGATGTGGTGTTCTCAAGGCATTCCCTTCTTTTTCTTTATCAATTATTTTTCTAGTGCTTGTAAGTCATCTTTTTATTCACCTCCATGGATTGCTTGGAAACCCGATTTCTTTGGTACTTTATTCCACAAATATGTTTTTTTTCGAAGGGTGTCCATTGTTCTGCAACACCAACCAGGAGTTAAGGGGGACTTTTCTTGCACCTATTGACTTCTCATTTTCCTTATTACCATATCCCCAACTTAGGCTTTTGGCCTAAGTTGGCTATTTGCTAAACCACAAATCAAGAGGATTATAGGTAGTGGGTCAAGTAAGGTCTAAGGTTCATCAAGGTTCTTCCAAAGAGAGGTAAGGCTCAAAGGGTGTTCAAAAGAGTTTCACACGCTTATGGGTAGGCCACAAAAGAGGTATATGTCAAATTTGGCTCACACTCTTTAAAGTTGCCTAAGATCATTTCGAGAGTACACCTTTCTAAATTAATCAGACTAACATGGAAAATTCTAGGTTTATTCATGAAAGGTTCAAAGTAAGCTCATCACACACGGCATCGACACTTAAGTCAAACAAGACTACACACTTTTGCTAGTGTGCAACGGTCATTACAAGAGAATCAATTTGATAAATCGCTAATCACAACAAGATCCAAAGAATCCACATATTGTCTATGCAACTTCATTTGGCCTCATCGTAGTCGTACATTCTTGCTTGTCCAATTGTAAGAACTATTGAAGTCATCGGTATTGATCGAAACCAAGACTCAATTTTTTGCAAAAGAACAGCCACATTCAACACAAGGGAGGTGGCAGAAAGGTCAAAATCATTTTGTAATTAAAAATAAATGGAAACGAAGCCACAAGTTCAAACATCCATAGAAAGGCAGTGTTTAACACAATTTAAAACAGAACACCCCAAGAGTATGCAAAAAATACAACTATCAGCACAAAAGCTGTAGTCATCACCCCACCACAAATAAAAGGAATTATCCTCAAATGCAAATAAACATAGAATTCCAAAGGCAAAATAAAGAAATACAGAAAGGGAGGTAAAGAGGGGGTCCTGACTAAACCGTCGCTCCATGTGTCTGGGCATCAGTTCCCAATATATTTCCCGCCTGCCTGACTCTAGTTCTCTACTTTAGCTGCTGCAATGAGGTCAGCCTTAATCATCTCATCTAATTCATGAGCTGCTCCAAAGGTATGTACCCCTCACACATTAACTCCACTTGATGCATTGAAGAACAAGATATCACAGTGTAGGTAACCAAAGTGAGGCTTTTGCGCTGCTCAGATGGTTATTGAAATGCTAGGAAGTAGTGCAATCCTTTGGTGATTCATTGAGTGAGGATTCATTGAGTGAGCACTCGACTCGTCGAGTTTTATAGAATCTTTAGTCATTGTAAAGGTCGAAACGACAGTTTTCATCGTGATCACCGAGATGGTCGGCGATTCGCAAATAATCTCCAAATCTCACCGATTTTTACATACTTCAGTGTTGATAATGTCTTATGTCAAACGGTGGATAAGGTCGGATTTGCCGACCCCTTCAGTGACTCACCGACAGGATCTACTGTTTGCCATCCTTCACTTTTTCAAATACTTCACGTACTTTCACCAGCACAAACAACATACCATTGTATTACCAGGAGATTACTGCTGATAATAATAAAAATAACGCAATTAAAGAGATTTTGGGTTGCCTCCCAAACAGCGCCTTAGTTAACGTCGTGGCACAACGCAGCAACGCCTTTAGGCGTCTTCCAAATAGACCACTTTAACCAATGAAATCTCTTGACAATCCCCAGATACAATTTCAGTCGTTGACCATTCAATGTAAATGGAGGTCCTTCCTGATCTTCAACTTCTATGGCACTATTGATGAACACTCGCGTTTCTCTAAATGGTCAAGTCCATTTGGATTTTAACTTTCCGGGGAAGAATCTAAGTCACGAGTTGTATAGCAAAACCCAATCTCCTACTTTGAAGACCTGCTTGAGTATCTGAGCATCATGTCATTTCTTCATCTTTTCTTTATAGATGACTGAACTTTCATATGATCTGAGTCAAAATTCATCAATTTCGTTCAGCTTCTCTACTCTCTCCCTTGAAGTTTTTGACCAGTCCAAATTTAAAACTTTCAATGCCCACAATGATTTGTGTTCTAACTCGACAGGAAACTGACAAGCCTTACCATAAACTAATTGATATGGAGACATCCCGATTGGTGTTTTGTAAGCAGTCTGATATGCCCATAGTGCATAATCGAGTTTCCTAGACCAGTCAGTTCTATTGACATTTACTGTCTTTGCTAAGATGCTTTTGATTTCCCGATTTGACACTTCGACTTCGCCACTTGTGTGGGGATGATATGGGGTTGTCCCTTTGTGTTTCACCCCATATTTACTCAGTGCCTTTGAGAACCACTTGTTGCAAAAGTGGGATACCCCATCGCTAATAATTGCTCTCGGAGTGCCAAATCTTGCGAAGATGTGGCGGTTTAGAAATTGGACAACACTTTTCCCTTCGTTGTTTGGAAGTACGATGGCTTCCACCCATTTCGAAACATAATATACAGCCACTAAGATATATTTGTTTCCAAATGAGCTCAAAAATGGACCCATGAAATTGATCCCCCATACATCGAATAGCTCGACCTCTAAAATAGGAGTGAGAGGTAATTTGTATCTTCTAGACACTCTGTCTTGTTGCTAAAATTCAGAGAATTTCTTTGCAAACTCATGTTCATCCTCGTAAAGTGACGGCCAATAGTATCCACTTTGGAGAACTTTAGCAGCAGCGTGAATACCACCATGGTGACCTCCCGCTGGAGAAGTATGGCAAGCATGGAGAATTTCTACTGCTTCTTCTTCCAAAACACACCTTCTGATGACATGGTCAACACACTCTCTGAACAAGTATAGTTCATCCCAAAAGTACTTTTTATCATCGAACATGAATCTTTTGTGTTGGTAAAAGGTCAACTCATCTGGCATCAGCCCCACACAATGTAATTTGCAAAATCTGCATACCATGGCATATGTTTGAGAGATATTGTAAACACACGTTCATCGGGGAAAGAGTCGTCTATGTTAACCTCATGCTCAACATTCACCCTTGCTTCCAACCTTGATAAATGATCAGTCACTTGATTTTTGCATCCTTTTGGATCTTTTACCTCGAAATCAAATTCTTGTAATAGCAGTACCCACCTAATCAATCGTGGTTTTGCATCTTTCTTTGCCATTAAGTAACGGAGTGCAGTATGATCAGTGTGTACGATTACTTTGGTGCCTAGCAAGTATGCCCTGAACTTTTCAAATGCATAGACTACTGCGAGCAACTATTATTCGGTGACCGTATAATTTTGCTGGACACTATTTAGAGTCGTGCTTGCATAGTAGATTGGGTGAAACAATTTGTTGCGCTTTTGTCTCAACACAACCCCCAGTGCCATACCGTTAGCAGCACACATTAACTCAAAAGATTCAAACCAATTAGGGCTGATGTTGATCGGGGTGGATATTATTTTCTCTTTCAAACACTGAAATGCAGCCACACAAGCATCATTAAAGTGGAATTTCACTTCCTTCTCTAAGAGTTTGCATAATGGGAGTGCAATCTTTGAGAAGTCTTTAATGAACCTTCTATAAAATCCTGCATGCCCCAAGAAGCTACGAACACCCTTTATTGAAATCGACTGGGGTAATTTCTCAATAACCTCAATTTTCACCTTGCCAACTTCCAGCCCCTTTTGTGACACCTTGTGCCCAAGAACAATACCTTATTTAACCATAAAGTGAAATTTCTCGCAATTCAGAACTAGATTCATTTCAACACATCTTTGGAATACCTGCCCTAAGTGCGTCAAGAATTCTTTGAACGTATCCCCTACGATTGAGAAGTCGTCCATGAACACCTCCATAGAGTCTTTGACCATATTTGCAAAAATAGAAAACAAACAACGCTAAAATGTTGTTGGGCATTACATAGCCCGAATGGCATCCTTTTGAATGCAAATGTTCCATAAGGGCAAGTAAAAGTGGTTTTCTCTTGCTCTTCTGGCACAATAGAGATTTGATTGTAACCAGAGTACCCATCAAAAAAACAATACCACCCTCTTTCTGATAACCGATCAAGCATCTGATCCATAAAAGGCATTGGAAAATGGTCTTTCTCGATCTATGAGTTGAGCTTTCGGTAGTCTATGCATACTCTCCACCAAGTTATTGGTCTTGTTTGCACAAGTTCTCCTTTTGTGTTTGGGACTATGGTTATACCTCCCTTTTTTGGTACACATTGCACCGGACTCACCCACTTACTATCTGCAATAGGGTAGATCACTCCCACATCTAGCCACTTGATGATCTCTTTTCTACCACCTTTTGCATTTGAGGGTTCAATCTCCGTTGATGTTCCACACTAGGTTTACATTCATTGTCTAGCCTAATCTTATGAGTACAGATACCAGAAGGAATTCCTACTATATCGGTTGTTGTCCATCCAATAGCTTTTATATGCTTCCGCAATACTTCTATGAGCAATTTCACCTGCCTTCCAAGCAGATTGTCGGCGATAATTACTGGTAAAGTATTATTGGCTCCTAAGAAGGCATATATGAGATGAGAGGATAGGGCTTTTAACTCCAGATTTGGTGGTTCTTTTGTTGATGGCCTTGCAGGAGGACTTTCTCTATTTTTCAGATCGATATCCAACTTGATTAGATTCCTTGAATATGCTCCTAATCCTAAAAAAGCAGCTACCACTACCTCGTAACCTTGAACTACGGATTCATCATAATTGGTAAGTACAGATTCAAGGGGTTTGTTCCTGCCAATTAAATGACTCACACTTGCTATTGGCTCATCTATCACATCCTCAATAGACACCAAATGGATATTACTTGGTTGCTTCATGGATTTACAGATATTGAAGGTCACCTCATTATCGTTCACACGGAACTTCAATTTCCCGCTTTCAACGTGCACCAATGCTCTCCCGCTAGCTAAGAATGACCTTCCCAAAATAATGGGGATTTCAGCATCGATCTCACAATCTAGAATCACAAAACCAGTCGAAAAGATGAATCAATTCACTTTTACCAATATTTCATAGAGTATCCCCACTGGGTGCTTGATTGATCGATCAGCCATAAGGAGTCTCATTATGGTTGCCTTTGGTTCACCCAAACCAAGTTGTTTGTATATTGCATATGGCATCAGGTTGATGCTTGCTCCTAGGTCGCACAAGGTTCTAGCGAATTGGAGCATGACAATTGTGCACGGTATTGTAAATGCCCCAAGATCTTCTCTCTTAATGATTCAATCATTTATCATAATTGCACTGCAACTATGAGGCACCTCAATTGTTTCATAATCCAAACTCATTTTCTTTGTAACCAGTTTTTCATGAATTTAGCATATCTCGGCATTTCCAACAATTCCTCTACCAGAGGAAGGTTAATTGATAAGCTCTTGAATACTGACAAATTTTTTTTGAACTTCTCCTCTTCATTCTTCTTTTTCAAACGTTGGGGAAATGGTGGAGGTATCTTGAGTAAAGGGTGCATGACTTTTGGAACTTCAACTTGTCACTCTGCTTCCGCCTGTGGTTCTTTAGTGAGGTTTTGTCAAAGAGGTAGATCTTGTTCCTCCAAATCTTGACCTTCTTTATGTTTTTGAAGATCCTCATCTTCCATCACATTTCCTATTGCCACTTTACCGCTACGGGTAACTACCGCCAGCTCTTTTTCAATATAGTACATTGGTGTTTTGGATGTTAATTGAGCTGATAATAGACTCAATTTACCTTCCAACATTTGATGGCATCAGCATGAGAATTCACTTTACTATTCAATGATGAAAAGTCATCTTTCATCCCTTTTAGCAAATCATCAGAGCCCTCGACTTTATCTAGTACGTGTGATAACAAATCATTTATCGAAGGACTACTTGCACTCCCTTTAGATTTCGGGCTTTCACTTAAGTGAGTATGGTCCTCTTCCTGATCATACTGCTCAGCCCCATCTTGCCAACATCTCCTTGGTTCTTCACCACTATAATAGTTCGAACCTTGATTCCCACCCCGCGGTTGATAGCATGGGTGGATACCCTCCTCGCATCTTCTGGAATTCCAACCTTGATTCTCTCCCGGTCTTGAGTAGCCGGAAGAAGAACCCTCCTCAATTTGAAATACTCCATGTGTCCCATTCATGTGTTCTTGTAGGATTTGCATTTGAGATAACATTTTCTAGATGTTTTTGTCCCTCTCCCTTTCTTTTTTGATCTATTCTTACGTTAACTGGAAGCATAGTAGGGAAACATGATCATCTTTGGTATACCATGCCTGGTTTACTTTAGTCATACCATCTAGGAGAAATGAGGCTACTTCAAATGATTGTAGCATTATTCCTCCTTGTACCAATTGATCAGATATCCCTTTATTAACCGAGTCTAGACTACGGTAAAAGTAATGGAGCAGCAATTCACCTAGATTACGCAAAAAACTCTTGATCCTTGTCCACGACTCGTGATTTGGTTTACCCTCCTTTTGCTTGAAATTCTGAATATCATCTCTCAACTTCATCATTCTTGATGGAGGAAAGAATCTTTGAAGAAATGCCATAACCTGCTCCTCCCATGATTTAGTGGAGTTGTTGGGATGCTCAACCAACCATTTAGTAGCTCCCCCAGTCAATGATAATGGAAATAAGTGAAATCGTATGGATTCTTGAGATAGGTTCTTGAATGATAAAGGGGTGCACACTTCCACAAAGCTTCGTATATGTTCATGCGGATCTTCATGTTCTAACCCTCCAAATAACCCTCTTAAATGTATGAGTTAGAGTGTTGCGTTGGTAACTTTGAACATTACATTTCTGTCAACTTGTGGCATGCACATTTCACCCATCACGCTCACGTCGGCAGGGTTATAAACACTATTAGCATCATCGATGTCATTTTGATGAAAAACACCACCCGATGAGTGGCCCACTTGGCAGCTATTCTCCTCATTTGCACTCATGCATTCTGAAATGTTTACAAATTCAATAAAACAAAACTAAAAATTAAATTAGTAAACTACCACTAATAAGAATAGAAATTCTACTTAACTAAGAATTCTCAAATAAGACCACTCCCCAGTAGCGGCGCCATTTTGATGCTTATCGTGACCAACGACACTAACCTACGGTATGAGTGTCTACGATCGTCGATAATATAGTAACCCAACCAAGGGTCGGGGTCGTGTCCCAAGGGAGGTTTTGAGAATTAATAGAAAAAAATAAAATTTAGATCTAACTAGTCATAGCTAAAGACATTAATGATTAAAAACATTGTAAATTAAAAGGGGTGACACAAAGGTGTCAAATATCAAATGGGAGTGTTTTCACAAGTAGTAAAAACAACAAAAATAAGAAGAAAATCAAGTATGGGAACAAGTTCTTGAGGTGTGACTGCAATACAAGCTGAGATAAATCGATAGGTACATGCTTTTGATAGGTAATTTGCAAGATAATAGTGACTAGGCTAAGCTTTAGATGGAAATGAGTTCCCTCTTAGGCAACTTACCCCGTTTCAAATGTGTTCCTCTCGGACATCCATTTGCCACATGAAGGCCAGCCTACGCCTTACCCCACTCACTCTCTCGAGCTGACTGTTAGGATACGGGACTAGGGCTCACCCTTTCAGGCTGAACTTCATGTCGACCCACTCCTTAGGCCATCAGTCTAGCGGTCTTGGTTTCGCGACCTCCCTATCGAGCAAGCCGAAAACACATGGGTGGTTTTGTATTTGCAACTACAAACCCATTAAATTAAACCACAACCACTAGGTGAAATCACCATTGAAATACATCTAACCTATCAACAAGCAAGAACGAACAATAATATCAACACATATTTGCTAAATCACACCCCAAGAAGGGGGGTTTTAGCCACACATCAAGAAATAACAAAATACACCTAAAATGATACTAAAATAAAATGGGTATAAGGAATTTAACCTTGATTTAAGCAAAGGAAAAAGAATGGAGAAGACCCACTTCCAACTTTGGGAAGATGAAATCTTTCTTTCTTCAAGGCTCCTAAAAAACCCTCTCCAAACCTGAGAGAAAATATCCAAAAAAAGTATTATTTTATTGTGAAAATTAAAATAAATGTTCGAATCCTTAAAATTAATAACAAGTTTAGTATTTATAGACTTTATAAAATAGTGTTGGCGGTTCTTTCGGTGATGTTAGTCGGAATCGCCGATTAACTCGGTGATTCACCCTTTGGTGTAGTTCGTCGCCATCTTGCACTAGCCTTTAGCATCATCATGTTCTGTGTCATTGGGTGATATAGTACTACTTCACTGAACTATTCGGCGAACTGCCAACTGCTCCTTTCATCGCCTTTTTGATCCTGCTCCTTTAGGGATTCACGTACTCGAACAAAGAGTGGAGTGCGTCCCTTCGGTGAATTGCCAAGTGTGCTTGGCAATGCTCAGGCTTTAGCTTCTTCATTCTTTTCAGCGTTTTAGTTCCTTTTTGCACCTAAGTGTCCATGTTTCCACTAAAACTTCAAATACCTGAAACTTAAGAGTTTTCATCAGCTATTAAGACAAAATAAACATTTGAGGACACTATTTAAAGCCCTAAATGAGTCCAATTTGTGGACTCATCTCTCTACTGACATCCAGCGTATTGAGGCCGAGTACACACAAGAGGAGCTTGACATGAGGAGAGCAGCTCTGGCAGATACTTCCCCAGAGGTCGATGTTGACACATTACAAGCAAAGGCATTTTCGCCGACTCCTACCTCTAAGCCTTTAGGTGCACCTACCCCATCCTCTTCTTCACAGGTCCGAGGTGTTTCATCATCCTCCAAGCCCGCCAAGATTACAAAGATGATGATCTTGCAAATGGGGAATTTGATATATTCAGCAGATGTGAGGGCGACTCAATTGGAGAGATCCATCCCGGGGATGATTGACAGTGCTATCTTGGCTACACTGACCGCCCTTAGGGCCTCTGTTGATGATCTGGATACTAGAGTCTCTTCTTGTGAGAGCAGATAGAGAGAGACATTTGAGGTTTTGGTTTTGAAAGCCAAAATAGAAGATTTGAGGAAGGACGTAGAGTATTTGAAGTCTATAGACTTCACTTCATTGATTCTGGGTGCAGATGACAAGGATGCTCCTAAAACCTTGGGGATTCCTTCGTCTATGACCGGGTGCAGAGGGATGGCACAACATAGAGGAGTCAGATGCAGAGACCGACGAGGAGTTGATAGTAGTACACGATGAGGAGATGAGAGCATATTCAGAGAGTTGTCGGATCTTATAAAGACGGTTGTGTAGCCGGTGACCCAGACATCACTGACTGAGACGTCCACAACAACTTCTAGTGGATCTGGCACTACTATTCCTTCTGAGGTTACTCCGGGCATTGATGCCTATATTCAGAGCACTACACCGGGCACTGAGTCCCCGACAGATGGAGCGACTGTGTTGACATGACCTTTCTTTACCTCTCTCTCTGTCTTACTTACTTTTACTTTTGGATACTTTCATTCGCATTTGAGGACAAATGATTTTTGTTTGTGGTGGGGTGAGGCCCACCTTTGTGCATATTTATTTTGATTATATATTTTGGGTTGTGAGCTATTACTGTGTTATTACACTGCTTATTTTATTGTGGATGTTTGAGCTTATGGTTCCGCATATTAAATTAAAAATGATTTTGACCTTTCCGAAAAAAATTTGCCACCCCTTGTGTGATTGAATGTGGTTGTTCTTTTGCAAAATTTGAGTCTCGGTTCCAATCAATACTTATGACTTGGATGGTGCTTATAATCAAACAGACATGAATATACGGCTACAATGAGGCCAAATAAAGTCTTTTTGCATCTCATTGTGACTAGCCAATTATCAAATCGAGTATCTCGTGATAATTGTTGGACACTAGCGAAAGTGTGGAGTCTTGTTTAATTTATAGTGTCAATGCCTAGAGTGATGAGGTTACTTTGAAACATGCATGGTAGATCCTAGTATTTGCCATGTTGGTCCAGTCGACTAAGTAAAGCTATCTCTTGATACGATATTAGGCAACATTAAAGAGTGTGAGCCAATTTGACATATACCTCTATGTGGCCTACCTCGTGATCATGTGTGAACCTCTTTGTAACACCCCTTGAGCTTTACCTTTCTTTGGAAGAAACTTTATGAAGTCATAACCTTTCTTTATCCATTACCCATAATCCTCATGAAGTTGTGGTTAGTTTGAATAGCTAACTTAGGCCAAAAGCCTAAGTTGGGGGTGTGGTGAAAAGAAAAGGTGAATCAAGAAGTGCAAGAAAGTTCCTCTTACCTATGGTTTTGAGAAAAATGGAACCCCTCCATATAAAAAGAAAGAGAGAAAAGAAAAAGAATGAAAAAGAAAGTTGTGGAATAAAGTACAAAAGAAATGGGGTTTCCAAACAATTCAAGGAAAGTGAATAATAGGATGACTTATGAGCACTAAAGAGAATGATAAAGGAATAGAAAAGGAAGTGTTGTGAATACACATCTCACGAGGATAAAAGTTACTAAGCCTAAATGACCATACCTTTGCACTCAACCCCATTACAAGCCTTGAAAATACCTTTTTTATCATGAGTGAGCTGAAACAAATGTTAATCGGAAAATACGGACAAACCTATGGGTGAAAGTATGCATCTTGTTCATCTTTGTGAGTGTGAGCGTTGCATTTAATTTCGAAGTTTTAAATTGCAAACCATTGTGTGTGAATATGGAATCATTCCTTGTGTGAGGGCATTTGAACACTTTTGTTGAGCTTGAACTTGCATTTGAAGCAAGTATTGTGAGCATGAGATTATTTGATATTGGTGAGTCACAACTTGAATCGTTGAGTGCACATTTGATCTTTGCATAAGTAAATTGAGTCTTGTTGTGTGCATTCATGATTGAGTCTTGTGTAGCACTGTTTGAGATACCCTTATTGTATGGCTGAACTTTAAATATCTTGAGGACAAGCAAAAGTTTAAGTTGGGGGTGTTGATGAGTCCATAAATTGGACTCATTTAAGGCTATGTTTTGATATAATTAGTGTCCTCAAATGCATATTTTGTCTCAATATCTGATGAAATCCCTTAAGTTTCAGGTATTTGGAGTTTGAGGGAAAGCATGGACACTACTTAGCAAAAAGGAACAAAGGCAGCTAAAAGAACGATAAACGAAGATCTGAGAATCGCCGAAACCATTCGGTGAGTCGCCAAAAGGTCTTATCCTCGATTTTTGTTCCAGTGTGCTGAGCCCTGAAGGAAAAGATTAAATCCACGTTCAAATGAAGCAGTCGGAGTGTCACCGAGCAATTCCTCAAAGCAGTACTATACTACCCAATGATCTAGGACACCAAGATGCTCAAGGCAAGAGTTGAAAAGCGATGAAAAGGACCAAATGGCAGATCACCGATTGTATTCGCAATCCCGACAAACTGCGTCGAATGGCTCCTTCGCAACACATTTTCTAAAAACTATAAATACTAGTTCAGTTTTTCTTCTCAGTAGTCAGCAATAGTTATATTAAGTTTGGAATACAATTTTGAGAGAGAATATTCTCTCTAAGTTTGAAAGGGTTTTTGAAGAATTTGAAGATTCAAAGGGTTTCAACTCCAAGATTTTAGACTTGGGTCTTGTGGATTCTTCACTCTTGGCTTGTTTAGAGACTTAAATCTTCATACCCATTTGAATTCAAACTCATATTGGTATAAATTTTTATCTCTTTTAGATGTCTATCTAATACCCTAATTCTTGGGGTGTGATTTTGTGAATATGGGTTAGATTATTTGTTGGGTCTTGCTTGTTGATGATTTATTTGTTGTTTAGATGTGATTTCGTTTAGTAGTTGTGGTGGAACTTAATGAAATTGTAGTTGAAAATACAATTTCACCTTTGTGTTTTCGGATTGCTCGAGACAGAGGTCATGAAACTAAGACTTCTAAATTGATGGCCGGTGGGATTGGGTCGACATGAGGTTCAGCTCGAAAGAGTGAACCCTAGTCCTTTTCCCACACATTAAACTCAAGAGAGTGAGTGGGCTAAGGTGGAGGTTGTTCTTCATGCGGCAACTCGGTGTTCGAGAGAAATCGAGTTGATTCAGGGTAAGTTGCTCGAGAGAGAATTTACCCCACTATAGTCTAGCCTAGTCTCAAACACTCAACGGATTTATTATAAAAAGCATGTACCCAATAGTTTAGTTTATCCCGTATTCCTATCACATCCCAAGAATCCCATCTCCTTGATTAGTACGCTTTGCATTTTTGTTATTTTTGCTTACTTGTGACAAACCCCTATTGATAATTGACGCTTGCGTCATCCCTTAGATTTAACATGTTTAGATTTGATAATGTTATTAGCTATGACTAATTAGAACTAAATTTTATTTTTCTATTAATTCTCAAAACTACTCCCTTGGAACTCGACCCCAAGCCTTGGTTGGGTTACTTTACTATTGTATGATCGTAGAGACTTGCATTGGAAGTTGTGTCTTAATTACGCGAACATTAGTTAGGTTCCTACTAGATTATTAGGCTTGAACTGAGTAAAATAACGTAGTTTAGGTATTAAACCACGTAGTTTAGATGACTAATGAATAGGGGAAAATACCAAAGCAACCCTGACTTAAAAGCTGACGAGGGCGAACTACAGAGCCACTAATAAACCGTCAAAGGGACCACGGCCCGTCATATGGGTCGTGGTTGCTGGTCAGAGCTCACTGGTTCCTGGTGTCCCTCATACGGTCAACTTCACAGGTCTTGTGAAGGACCACAGACCGTGAAGGCCACCATGGTTTTTCACTTGTGGTTAGGGGTCTGCTGGCTCAAGACGACAGACCCATCCACGGTCCGTCCTCAAGAAAACGGCCCGTGGTGGGCTTTATGGTTCGATGCATGAGCCTGGTTGGTTCTGCATGGCTTCCACGAGGCTTCCTACGACTCGTGTGGTAGTCCACGACTCATGAAGGGCTTTGTGGTCCACCACTTCAAGGTGGGTGTGTGCCACGAGCAGGTCGATAGACCATGGTTCCTTTCACGATCCGTAAACCCTGCCATGGTTCACCAACATTGCAGCTTGTCACGACTATTATGTTCTCAGGTGTTACAATATCTCCCCCTTGGGAATATTCGTCCTCGAATTAACTCTAAACTAGTTGAGTATGGTGGGAAGGAGCTGCATTCCCTAACATTAAGTACTAGAAACTGATATCTAACTGAACTGAGTTCTAAGAATATGCAAATATGCTGAAATGCAAGAACAACTGAAGGAGTAAGATACAAAGAGATCGACATTGGATATCTATTGTAAGTTGGTTCAAAAGGGGGTCTTGATCATTATCAAAAGGGATGATGAAACATTTGATCCCGTTGGGATTGAAATCTAGAAACCATGCCCTTATCACAACGCCATAGACCACAACGTTGGAATGTGCCTCGGGTTCCGCTATGATCTGGAGTCCCTAATCAACAAGGGAAGGATCCAAGTTGAATTTCTCCCCTGAACGGCCATGTAGCAGCCAGAGTGCTTTGACGGGTCAGAAGAAGAAGCCTTTCTAAAGGCACAATCTTTGTTTTAGGAGCATTATCACATGTTTTCTTTTCACTTTCCTTGTAATTAATCAAATGAATAAATGAAGATGAGAATTTCCTTTTGTATTCAAACTACGTAGGGCATGATTCTCCTTGGGAGATACGTAGGTAGCATTCAAGGCCCGACCCTTATCTTTTTAAAATTTTCTTTTCCCCCTTTCATTCTACAAGGAAACATTGAATTCACATCAATAGATGCTGAGAGATGCAGCAAGAAGACCTTAGCTCAATGCAATTTAACCTTTCTGAGTCACTAGCCTCAAACTAAAATGAGCAAATTCTTGCTTGTCAAAACATCAGTCCCCATTATTCGTGGGTTAACATGCTCTCAAACGAAGCAACTCTTATGTGTTTATATGCCCTCTATGTGATATTTTGCATTATTTGTCCTTAATTAGAACTAACATATTTGTCTTTGAGTTGTTTTCTTCTACAAGTAGTTAGAACTGATCTGTGTTGATAAGCTGGTTGAACACCCTTACTTTACAAGATCAAAAGCTCCCAAAGATTCCTTCCCCGGTCAGAATTCTTGGAAGGGCAAGTCAACAATGGGCAATAACGTTGAGGATACTGGCTTAACAGATGTTGTCGTGGCTCGGCCTGTCGTCGCTGATCAAAATGAGTTAATCATGCAGTTGATACAACATATCACCGAGATGAGGGTTGAAATGTAGAGATGGCAAGATCTACCTAATCTGGTTTCTGCTTTCAATGCTCCAGCAGAAGGAAGGCCTCCACTTCACTTTCCTCCTTCAAACGGAGAACAAGCCCAAAACCCACCCTCCAATCCTCCTCAAAATCCCTCATACATCGAACTAACCACCGAAAATCCCCATTATGCCTCTTCCTCCTACCAGACACCACCCCTTCCTCAAAATGCCAACCTCCAAGCTCCACTTCCTCCCTAAACTGCCAAGCACTAAATTGTTCAACCCCCAAAACCAAAACGTTAACAACCTGCAAGCCTCTCTCTATCACCAAAATCAGCATACCAGCCCACAGACTTTATCTCAAAACTACCAAGCCCCTCAAAATGCCCAGAGCCCCTCCATTGCCCCACCCCTACCCCAAAAAGCCACTTTTCAAATCCCAGTCCCTAATGAGCCTTATGCCAATTGTTTTGAGCTCGACCACTATGAGGAACGAGAAAGAGAGTGGCCGTCAAAGGAAGAGGTCGCCAAGCTGGATATGAAGGAATAGATCTGAAAGGCCATGAAAGAGTTGCATTGCATTCCTAAAGTCACCGGGTTGAGTTACGAGGACCTATGCATCCATCCGAATCTAGACCTCCTGGAAGAGTTTAAGGTGCCAAAATTCGATGACTTCGGAGGAACAGGGAACCCCTTAGTGCACCTGAGGGCCTACTGTGACCAGCTCATGGGAGTTGGAAGAGATAAAGCTTTATTGATGCGGCTTTTTAGCCGTAGTCTGAGTGGAGAGGCTCTGGAATGGTTTACATCTCATGAAACAAGACAATGGCCTAGCTAGAATGCGCTGGCTAAGGACTTTATCTAACGATTCACCTACAATGTGGAGATCGTTCCTGATCATTATTCCCTAGAAAAGATGAATCAGAAATCGAATGAAAGTTATAGACAATTTGCATATAGATGGAAAAAGGAGGTAGCTAGAGTTTGACCTCCTATGTCTGAGAAAGAAAGTATTGAAGTATTTGTGCTGGTTCAAGAACCCGAGTATTATGATAGAATTGTGTTGCTCGTCGGAGCAAAGTTTGCTGAGATAGTCAAAGTAGGTGAGACTATCGAAGACGGATTAAGAACTGAGAAGATTGCTCGTGTTGTTGCCCATCCCGGATCCTCTGGTTTGTTGAAGAAGAAAATATAAGATGTGTCTTCTATCTCTCATGAGGGGAAGAAGACCCCAAGGAAATCCTCATCATACCAAGGTCATTCTCGACCTTCACAGAGTTCGTACCCGGCTTTTTATACACAGGCTGATTACAAAAATACCCCTCTCCCCAGTTATCAAAATACCCCGCCCCCCAGTTACCAAAATACTCCTCCCCCCAGTTATCAAAATGCTCCCTCTCCTAGCTACCAAACTTATCCTCTTATCTGCCAAACTCCCCCTCCAGTTTACCAGACTCCATCTCATCACTACCGAAATACCGCCTCCAACTATGCCAACGTTCAGGAAAATTACCAAACGCCTTCCCCAATGTACCAAACCCCATTTTGATTTTACCAAAATACTCCCCCGAACCACCAAGCTCCATAAACAAATTACCAAACCAACCTATATCCAAGATATCATGCCCTCGTCCAAACGTTCTAAACTATCATCAAATGCCTCCTCCTGAACAAGGCAATTACGATCCCCCCCCATCCTATATGTGAGAAGAAGCCCACTAGAATTCTCACTCCGCTCATTTGAAAGCCGAACAAAGTTGTTCGAGCGATTAACTACAGTAGGATATATGCATCCAGTGGGGACCAAGCCAGTTGACACTAGCTCAAGGTTTTACAGACCTGATCAGAGGTGCGCATATTACTCCAATGGTATTGTACATGATACCGAGGACTGTATCAACCTAAAGCACAAGATCCAAGACCTGATTGACTAGAAAGTGGTCTCTATCCAGACAGTCGCACCCAATGTCAATAGTAATCCTTTGCCAAATCATGGAGGCTTCACTATAAATATGATAGAGACAGATGATGATTGGTGTGTGACAAAGGCAATAGTTATGATCACCCCTAATGAACTGGAAAAGGCTGTCGCTTCGTTAAGCATTAGAGAAAAGAAAGAGTTTGTGATTCTAACACCCGAGAAGGTTGTTGCCTTGGTGCCAAGAGAAACTCTTTCCCGACCAAAGTTTGTAATTGAAACGGATGCTACCTAGGGTATGACCATATTTGGTTGGTGCTACACACCAGAAGAGTTAGCCCAATGAGTGCAGAAAAATGATCAGTCTAAAAGGCTGATTAGTGAAGTTGAAGCAGAAGAGTTCTGGAGAAAACACCCGCTGAGATTTCTATATGGGTTTTGTTGATGAGTTCACAACTTCATAGGTAAGCTTTGATGAAGGCTTTAGATGACACTTTTGTGCATTAGGTACCAATAGTAATAATCTTGCACCCATGATAAACTAAGTCGTTCGAGGACACCGCATCGTTTCTGTGATGAAGAGCTACCATTTGAAGGCAAGATGCACAACACAGCTCTACACGTCACCATTTATGTGTTGTGCCGAGACAAGGTCATAAATCGCTTCTTGGTTGATGACGGATCTGGTCTCAATATTTTCCCACTTTCGACTCTGAAGTAGCTAAACTTCAACTTAGGAAAGGTTCACTAGAACCAAGTTAATGTGACGGCTTTCGATGGACTGCAAAGAGACACGTTGGGTGCAGTGAATTTGGATATTCAGATGGGTTCTGCAGAATTCAATGTGGAGTTTCAGGTATTGGACATCAATACCAGTTACAATTTGCTTCTGGGAAGACCATTTATCCACATGGCTGGTGTTGTGCTTTCTACCCTTCACCAACTGATGAGATTTGTTGGGAAGGACCAGGAATTGGTCATTCACGGTGAAGGAAGCCATTCCAATGGATATGCACCAATCATTGATGAGGTCTCCCAAGGTTGCGATTTTTATACGGTGGAGCTAGTAAATGCCACCAGTGATGACCTGGCTCCACAGCATCCTATGCCTTCTGTGCACAAGATAATTGCTACTGTTATGCTCCGGAGCGGTTTCGAACTAGGATTTGGGCTGGGGAAGCATTTCCAAGGAATTTTCGAGCCTATTCAAGTTCCCTCCAGAGGAGCAAAGTTTGGTTTGGGGTATGTCCCCACAGATGATGAATCATAGATGAAGAACAAGAGTGTTGATCAAGCATTGGCCAGGATAATTTCTCATTTGTACCAGTCATTCTCGGTGAGTGAATGTGTTAATGATTGTGGTCTCGGGGATGGAATCTGTGGCCATTTTGAGGATATTGATGCGGTCATCGAGGAAAAGGCTGGGACATCAGGCATCCGCGATGTAGAACCTGAGGAGCAATTGCAAAATTGGACCTCCACACCACTCTTTATTCCCCGCTCATCTAGATAGAAAGGACATGTGCTTATATTTGTTTTTAAAATTGGTGGTAGTCCGGAAGAGGCTCGAGACCCACCCTTTTATGCAATTTTCACTTGTTTGAGTGTTTTAAATTCCCCTGTGATGTTTAATAAGGCGAAATGGCCCATGGCCATGGCCGATGTTTGTTCTTCTCTGTCAATTTAAATAAAAGCTTATTTATTTGAAAATTTGTTTATTTACCCCGCTGTGTATGTTTTATTTTTCCAACTTTGTTTGTTTATGATTTCAGTAATAATAATTAAAAACCTGTCAATGTCATGTCATGTCATGAACCGAGGAACAAAATGAGGCAGGTGATAACGAATGCGAGGGATATGAGGAAGAAAATGAGGTACCCAAATATGTTGCCGAAGAGTTTCGACAATTTGAGAAGCAACACAAGCCAAATTTGGAAGAAACTAAGACTGTGAATATCGGAGATAAGGAGTGTGTCAAAGAAGTAAGAATCAGTGTCCATCTGACTAAAGCTCAAAGAAAGGACCTGGTTCGTCTGCTCAGAGAATACATTGATATATTTTCCTTGTCTTACAGAGATATGTCGGGGCTAAGTACAAACATGGTGTCACATAAACTGCCGATCAACCCAAATTTCAGTCCGGTAAAGCACAAAACCTAAAAGTTTAAGCCAGAGCTGAGTTTGAAGATCGAAGAGAAGATTACCAAACATATCGAGTCTCAAGTAGTAGAAGTGACACAATATCCGACTTGGCTAGCCAATGTTGTTCTAGAGGCCAAGAGAGACGGGAAGATCAGAATTTGTGGTGACTACAGATATCTCAACAAAGCTAGCCCGAAAGATAATTTTCCATTGCCAAACATTCACATTCTTATTGATAACTGTGCTAAGAATAAGTTGTAGTCATTTGTTGATTGTTATGCGGCCTATCACCAGATCCTGATGGATGAATAGGACGTAGAAAAGACTGTCTTCATAACGCCTTGGGGTGTATATCATTATCGGGTGATGCCTTTTGGTCTCAAAAATGCCGGTGCTACTTATATGAGGGCTATGACAACCGTATTTCATGATATGATTCATAAGGAGATCAAGGTGTATGTACATGATGTCATAATAAAATCCCGTGAGAGTTCGGATTAGTTAACTCATTTAAGGAAATTCTTTGATCGCTTACATCGATACAATTTGAAGTTGAACCCTGCTAAATGTGCTTTTGGAGTGTCAGCTGCCAAGATCAAGGCGATTCAAGAGTTACCTCCCCCGAAGACCAAGAAACAGGTGATGAGTTTCCTGGGAAGCTTAAACTACATCAGTCGGTTCATAGTTCAATCCACTGTGGTGTGTGAGCCCATCTTCATTTTATTGAAAAAATATGCCCTGACCAAATGGACCAGAGAATGTCAAACTACTTTTGATGCAATCAGGAATTATTTTTCCAATCCGCTAGTGTTGGTTCCTCTACGAGAACGAAGTCCTTTGTTGTTATATCTATCTGTCTCGAATAATGCATTTGGATGTGTGCTTGGTCAACATGATGAGACAGGGAAGAAGGAGCGAGACATCTACTACTTGAGCAAAAAATTCACTCCAAAAGAGGCTCGTTACACTCTTTTGGAGAGGACATGTTGTGCTTTGACTTGGATTGATCAGAAGTTAAGACATTATTTGTCATCTTATACCACATACCTTATTTCTAGGATGGACCCGTTAAAGTATATTTTCCAAAAAGTGATGCCAATCGGGAAGTTGGCTAAATGAAAAATGCTTTTGAGTGAATTTGACATTGTGTATGTGACTCAAAAGGCGATAAAAGCACAAGCCTTAGTTGATCATCTTGCGGAGAATCCAGTTGATGAGGAGTATGAACCGCTCAAGACTTATTTTCCCAATGAGGAAGTTTCATTTGTGGGTGAAGATATTTCTGAAGCATACCCTGGTTGGAGAGTATTCTGTGATGGGGCGGCAAACCACCAAGGGAAAGGTATCGGAGCGGTCTTAGTATCAGAATCCGGTCAACACTATCCTATGGCAGATAAACTCCAATTTTATTGCACGAACAACATGGTAGAATACGAAGCTTGTAACCTTGGTTTGAAGATGACCATCGACATGAATGATCATGAGCTTCTGGTTATTGGAAATATAGATTTGTTGATTCATCAGGTTTAAGGAGATTCTGTCATGAGGAACCCAAAGATCACACCGTACGTGCAGTATATACAGAAGTTGTGGAAAAGATTCTGCAAGATTGAGTTTAGACACACTCCCAGGACACAGAATGAGTTAGCTGATGCTCTTGCCACCATTGCCTCAATGATTAAACATCCAAATACAAGATATATTGATCTAGTGGATATATAGGTAAAAGAGAAACATGTCCATTGTTCACATATTGAGGCAGAACCAGATGGTTTGCCATGGTATTTTGACATAAATAAGTATTTGGAGACCGGGACTTATCCTGAAAATGCAAAGTTCAACCAGAAGAAATTGATACGCCATATGGCTAATAATTTTTTTCCAAGTGAGGAAATCCTTTATAGGAGGACTCCAGATTTAGTCCTTCTCAGATGCGTTGATGCTATTGAGGCTGTGAAGCTTCTTGAACAGATGCATGCTGGAGTTTGTGGTACTCACATGGATGGGCTCACTTTGGCGAGAAAGATCCTCCGTGCTGGTTATTTTTGGATGACTATGGAGCATGATTGTTGCAAGTTTGTGCAGAAATGTCATAAATGTCAAGTGCATGGTGATTTGATTCGAGTCCCACCTCACGAACTCAATGCTATGAGTTCACCTTGGTCATTTGTAGCTTGGGGCATGGATGTTATTGGTCCGATAGAGCCAACCACCTCTAACAGACACAAATTCATTTTGGTTGCCATTGACTATTTCACCAAGTGGGTAGAAATAGCTCTGTATAAGTCAGTAACCAAGAAATTTGTAGCTGATTTTGTTCGCAACAATTTGATATGTTGGTTCTGAGTACCAGAATCCATCATTACTGATAATGGAGCGAATCTCAATTGTCATTTGATGAGAGAGATATGTGAACATTTCAAGATTACTCATCGAAACTCAATTGATTATTGTCCCCAAATGAATGGAGCTATAGAAGCCGCTAACAAGAACATCGAGAACATTCTGAGGAAGATGATTGACAATCACATAGGTTGGCACGAAATGTTGCCATATGCTCTGTTATGTTACAGAACGACTATTAGAACGTCGGTTGGAGCTACTCCATACTTTTTAGTAAATGGAACAGAAGCAGTTATACCTGCAGAAGTTGAGATACCTTCATTGAGAATCATCCAAGAAGCTGAATTGAGTGATGTTGGTTGGGTCCGCAAGAGGATTGACCAGTTAACCTTGATTGATGAGAAAAGAATGGTTGTTTTTTGACATGGTCAACTGTATCGAGAGAGAATGATTCGTGCTTTTCTTAAGAAATAAGAGCCAGGACATTCGAAATTGGTTAGCTAGTTCTTAAACACATTTTCCCTAATCAGGACGAGTACAAAGGGAAATTTGCACAAAATTGGCAAGGACCCTACATGGTTCGCTAAGTGTTATCTGGAAGTGCCTTGGTCTTGTCGGAGATAGATGGCACCGAATGGCCGAAACTGATCAACTCAGATGTTGTCAAGAGATATTATGTGTGAAATTTCAGTTTGTATTTCTGCCATTTCCTTATAATCATTCTACTTGCTTGTAACCACTTTGTTTGGAACTCTATCCCTCTTGTAATGAACTACGTCTGACCTGAATTCTCAAGAATGAGATACGTAGGCGCCCTATGTCTGCCTCGGTCACCCCTTTATCCCTTTTTAATATTTTCTTTTGTACTTGAGCTACGATCGACCTGAATTCTCAAGAATGAGATACGTAGGCTGCCTATGTCGGCCTTGGTCGGTTCCTTAGTAAATTTCTTATTTTTGCTAATCTTTGAGGGGAAACTACGTTTGACCTGATTCCTGCCTTAACGGGATACATAGGTGCCACAACGGCTCGGTCATGTCTCCCGTAAAATTTCTATTTTTCTGTAAAATAGAAACTGGACCAGAATTTTTGAGAGGGACTCAAAAATTCTCAAGAAGAAGACCTCTCCAACAAGTCAAGACTGAAGTTACGTTGAGAATTAGAACTGGGACAGAATTTTTGAGAAGATCTAAAAAATTCCATGATTTGTTCATCAACCGTTTAAGATACGCCAAGACAATTAACTGGGATAGAAATTTTTAAGGATGACATCAAACGAACATGAGTAGGAAAAATTCACTTTAAAATAACAGTTTTTCTGTGGATGCAAGAAAAGTTTTGTCTTTCCTATACCAAATAATTGAGAATATGTGTAGCATTATTTCATTGATATTCTTAGCAAAGCGAGGTTCGTAATGAACATTGCAACTAAAGATATCTGGAAGATGTTTATCTGCATTATATTATCATATATGATAATATTTCTTGCCCTGAAGGTTATTTATATTGTATTGTCGAATAAGATGAAATCACTATCCGGAGAGTCATTTATATCATATTGTCAAATGAGATGATACCACTATCTGGAGAGTCATTTATGTCGTATTGATACCACTACTCCGAGGGTCATTTTTATTATATTGTCAATGGAGATGACACCGCCACCCAGAAGATACCCCGAAGATCACCTATGTTGTCCGGTGAAGCATTATCTTCGTTCGGTACTAGGGATGGTATCATCAGAAAAAAAGATCATGCATAGCAAGAGAAAGAAGTCATGCATAGCAAGAGAAGGAAATCATGTATAGCAAGAGAAAGAAGATCATGCATAGCAAGAGAAAGAAGATCATGCATAGCAAGAGAAGGAAGTCAAGCATAGCAAGAGAAGGAAATTCTGCATAGCAAGAGAAAGAAGTCATGCATAGCAAGAGAAGGAAATCATGCATAGCAAGAGAAAGAAGCCATGCATAGCAAGAGAAGGAAATCATGCATTGCAAAAGAAAGAAGCCATGCTTAGCGAGAGAAAGAAGTCATGCATCGCAGAGAAGTCATGCATAGCAAGAGAAAGAGGTCATGCATACCAAGAGAAAGAGTCATGCATCGTAGGAGAAGGAAGTCATGAATCGCAAGAGAAAGATTCATGTATAGCAAAAAAAAAGAGTCATACATCACAAGAGAAGCATTCATGCATAGCAAGAGAAGAAGTCATGGATCGTAAGAGAAGGAGTTATGCATCGCAAGAGAAAGATTTACCCATCACAAGAAGATCAAATAAATTGCATCATTTTTCTTTGCAAAAACGACATCAAGAGAATCATCAACAACGATATCAAGAGAACCGTCAACATATTGCATCAGCCTATTTTATTTCTTTGACATCAAAGAAAGAGTCCATTGAAGATTATATTGCAAATCTGAGACACAAGCTCTATTTGTTTTACGTCAAACCCGATAGAGTTGACGTCAAATGTTCAAGGAGAGAAATTAAGTGTCAATACGGTAAAAAAGACACTATCTCCCATTTGAATTGCATTTTTTATGCTAATGAGTTTTATCTCAGTCTTTGTAGAGAGCATTCGAAAGGATGAATTCTCCAAAACAAACTAGAGGTGTGAATGACATCAAAAAGGATGCAGCACAACGTGGAACATAGTCCGAAGAGGGGTGTCAAACTCTTAGGACGCGAGCTGAGGAGCGACTTCCACCACATTCAAACCATACCCCTATCAGAAGGCATGTGGGTTTTTCTTTAGGTTTATCGGTTTCAGTTTTGCATCCGAAAGTTTTGATCCCCACCGGAAGCAACTTTCCAATCCAAGGGACAATGCGCCAAGAGCTTTGGAAATTATGTATGTGTAAGTTCTTAATTATGGGTGTGAAGCATGCCACATTCATGGCTAAAAGGTTGCAAGCTTCCTTTTCATACTCAACTTATTTTTGCCACTCTTCATGAGGAGAAGGATATCTTAACATACTAGATTTCCTTTTCAACGAATTGAGTCGAACTACAAGCAACCTGATTTCCTAAGTTGAGGGATATGTAGGTGGGATCAGTGTTGAAAACTCGGTTGTATTCCAACATTCGTTCTAAAATCTTATACTCGAGCATTCCAATCCCTTCATAATTTGGTATTGGAATGACTTTTGAATTCGTTCAAAATTGTGTGTCAAATCAAGCGTACCAAGCTACAAGTGTCCTGAATTCTCATATACCTGAGATATGTAGGAAACCCATTTTTTGGGGTTCGGTCACAATTCTTAAAGTCCGTACCAAATCACTTTTTCAAAAGATGAAGATATGGTTGGTCAACATTGGATTCGTCAATTTTATTTTCCTCGGATTTCTTTCATCAATCCAAGTCAAACAAGGGACAGTTGTTGACACCTAACTTTGACCCTCCATGATACAGATTAGTTTTCGAGCTTCTTAATTTTCAGATTAGAATAATTAGCTTTATAGAATTCGAATAGTTTCAAATTTATTTTAAGTAATTTCAGTTGACTTTTATAGTATATTGAATAATAAATGTATTTCATATAATTAATATATTTTATAAAAATATTTGAAAACCATAGCAAAAGATTCTACATTGTTTTAGTAAATATTTTATTAATTTAGTCTAGTATAATTTATAGTTATAATTTTGAGTTATTGAAATCGGTTAGTTTAAATTCGAATTAATTATTTTATTTCATTAAGTTTGAGAAGCTCATAAATTAATTATATTAATTCATCCTATCTAAGTTTTAGCCAAACTCACTAGTGAAATTCATTTTGGCTAAATCAGTAATTCATTTGGCTATATTAAAGGACCAAATTTTGCGACTTTATAACATATTTTTTCAGCAGCCCATTCTTTTTCCAATTCCCTTGCAATTCCCTGGGCACAATTCTGTCCTCCAATTTCCAGCAACAACAACCCAACCCACTTCTTATCCAAAGACCCAACCCAACCCCTTTTCCCTTCTAATTCAAACGACAACAGCGACGCCAATACACAGAAAGAACACGGCGTCTTCACGATATCCTCTGATATTCCCAAATGAACGGCATTTTCACAAAATATTTCAACAATCAAACTCAACACATTAGCGATTCCAAATGGCAAACAGACTGAGACTTCACTCCTTGTGTGCGATGCAACAGTACTCTACGATTTCTTGTTTTCTTCCTGGCATTCCTCTCAATTCGTACAATTGCAACAACAAAAGGCACCAGAAAAGCAACTTGTTTACATCCTTGCAACCCTCGAATGGAAACACGTAGCATCTCAAGGATGATGGAATTTATCACAGCCGTCCACCCCCCTTTCCTATTCCGGAATGAGTTGAATTCATAGAGAAAAAAGTGTCTCCCCTGAATGGTGAGAAGATTTTTCGAGTTTGAATTTCTAATAGGCCTCATTCTTGTCCGAATTTCATCCATTTTCCCCCCAAGTTTGGAACCCTAATAATACCTTATATATATTCTTCTCTTATTCATTGTAAGGGGTTGGAGAAAAAGCTGGATTTTTTTTAGCAATATAACAGAGAACAACTTAAGCAAAAAAGACATACTAAATACATTTCAAGAAACCAGATGAGATAGTCAGTTTCAGTGTTCGGGTCTAATGTTCTGCTTAGATTTCTTGGTTATTGCTTGAGTCAGAACATGCGTGGTGAAGTCATGGTTTCCTTGCTTGTGTTCGTCTCTGTTCGCTACACTTTGGAATATAATACTTATTTTTTGGTTCAAGCATTTCGCATTTAGCATGTTGTTGTTTGAATTTTAACTATGTGAAGCTTGTCTATATGCTATTATTCGGGATTATTTTGACTTGTTGCTGGCTGCAAATCAGTGATAAATCTTGTTTGTTAGTCCATATTGTTGTTAGTTTCCGTTTCTTTGAAGGTTTGATGTTTCCTCTCGGTCTTCAGTCCATTTCTCTTTGTTGGAATCGCTTTATTTCGTTGTTATCTCATCTCTTTGGTTGCGAAGTTGTGACTAAGTCATGAAGTCTGGAATTAGCTTCCATGAGTGATTTCGGTTTTCATAATCTGATATATATATATATATGTATGTTGTCTCTTGCTCTGGTTCATTTCAACTAAGCATCGTGTTCCACTATGGGTTTTTCGTGTGTCGCTAAGGTGTTTTGTTTGATGAGGAAGGATCTATTGCCTCGATTATCTTGTTTTATGAGTCGATAAACTGATTAGTTACTTCTGGCTGATGAAGCATTATTTTGTTAGTGTCATTTTGTTCTTTGATTAAAGCGCTCTTTCTCTCTCTATTTCGATAAGTTATATATCTTCAGTGTGTTCATCTTTCAAGTTTCCTGAAACCGATTTATTAATGGTTGTTTCTAAGTTAGTTTTAAATAGGCTTGAGCTTGAGTAAATAGATTCCCTAGATTAATTATCTTGTTCACTCCTTGATCCTCTTTCTTGATCTCATGCTATTGATAGCATAAGAGTGGTCTTTTGATGCCTTTCTATGGTAGAAGTCTGTCAGCTTGTTTTAGTGTTGTTATCTCATTATATTTTTATATTTTTTTCACTATTTTTGAGTTAAAAGTTCTCAACCTAGCTACTGTTATAGGAAGTTTAATATGTGTATGTTTTTTTTTTTGCACCTCTGGTAGTAGCATTAATTGATGGTGATTTGCTCCCTTTTTTTCCCCTCTATTTGTAAGTATGTTGCTAAGTGGCCACATTGAGGTGTTTGTGTGAAACGGTCATAGCTTTCTTAATCATTTCCTTTAAAATTGATTAGTTATCCGTATATCTATCCATGATCTCCCTTATGGGATTATTTGTTAATTTGCTTGGGTCATTGTTTTTTTTATATATATAATTTGGTTTACTTCTTTCAATATTTATTGTCCTTAGATTGCATGTTAATCCTTTAATTTGCTTTTTCTTTCTTTTGTGATGCATGTGATCTATTGATGAGCCCTTTGGGACTTAGGCTTACCCTTGCATTACCGAGGGGCCATTAATGCCCAATATCCTCCCTTCCTCGAGTCAGCCAGTGTAGGGTATGCAGGGAAGAAGTGCGAAAATACAGGTGGTTGGAAGTTGGATTTTTGGTGTCGAAAAAGCCTGAAAAGGGCTGATATACTTGTTGTATACACTGGTATACAGTCGGAAAATACAGTACTGGTTCGAAATGCAGAAATACAGATTGAGAAAGGCGGAAATACAAAATGCAAATAAAATGCAGGTCTCGAAAAGCCCAAAAATGGGTTGGATAAAAGTAATATACAGCAGTATACATCAAATGTATACCAGATTTTCAGGAGAAATAGGCCAAAGTCCCATTCAAAATTGTTGTAGGATTTTTTGGAGGAATTAAGACTAAAAGTCCATTTTTGATGAATTTGGGCAAAGAGCCCGAGTTCAACTTTTCTCCCTTCTCTTCTTTATTTATTTGCTATTGTATTGACTAACATTTCTCTTGTTTAATTTTGGTTTGACTTAATTAATTTTCCAAAGGTAGTCATTTCTCTTTCATACCCAAAAATAAAAAATATTTATATTTTATTTATTACTTAACTTTTTTTTTATTGTTTGTCTTGCAACTTTATGAATTATTTCCCTTAGAAAATTCCCCTTTAGTTTACTTTTCCTTTTAAAAAATGGTTTTTATTACCTAATTAGTATTTTTCTTCAAGTTAGTTAAAAGTCATTTTAGTCAAATTACCGGTCAACCGCAAGTTAGTGGACATTCTGAGGGCCTAACACCTCGGAATGTACATTGAACTCGAACCCTTTTTTATCTTCAATTGATTTTATTTGTTTAAGTTTTTTGAAAATCCTAAGTTTTTTCTTGATTTTTACTAAAAAAAATTAAGTGGGGACTCTGCTCTTTTGGAAGACCAATTTCTCTTCAAATCATAGGTTTAATCGATTTTTTGAAAACAAGTCATTTTTCTTTTATTTTTCGAGTAAAACAACTACCATACAATGCCCATCATTTTTCGAATTCTGGATGGTGTTACTAGGAAGTGTGCCAGGCTGACGTGGGTTAACAGTAGTGGAAATCTGACTAAATTGTTGCTCAACTTTCTTTATCAACACTGCATAAGCATCAACTTTTTGATTGATTCTAGACAAGTCATTTCGTATATGTTTCACATTCTCATCATTCTAATCAAACTTCCTCATCATATTCTGCATCATATACTAAATGCGTGACATACTACCCCCAGCCTCTCTATTGCCAGATTCCTAATTCCGGGTAAAACATAGGGCCAAACTCTCTCTTTTTTGTTGCCATAATTTTTCCGATTGTAGTTGTTATCGCGAGTAGTTCCCATCCCGGATAGAGTTTCTCTCTCGATTGTAGTTCCCATAGTTTCGAACTTGGTGTCCTTGACCTTGGCAGCAACTACCCGTCTGATTATTTACCAAGTATGCATCCTCCTCATAGTAGCATTCCTCAACTAGTGTGTGGAGTTCTAGCTAGGTAATTTACTGCATTCACCTTTTCTGCATTTCCACTCACATGCTCAATACCAACCCAAGTTCTGTCCTCATGTACTTCTGTAGGTATTTGCCTTTCTAGTGCTCCATGCCTTATTGTTTCAAGAAATTTTCTCTAATTTTTTCAGAAATCTCCTCAAAACTGCAATCACCATATGATCGTCCAGCAATAGTATCTAGCACAGCCTTTCCATTGTCATCATATCATCTGTAGAGGTACTCTTTTAGAGACTCATCATCAATGCGGTGATTCGAAACACTTCTGATAAATGCAGTGAACCTATCCCATGAACTGCTTACAGTGTCTCTAGGTAGTGCTACGAAGTTATTAAGTTTATCCATGTGATTGAGCTTCTTTGACACTGGAAAATACTTCGCCACGAACACCTTTCGCAATTGGTCCCATGTATGAATTGAATTGTATGGAAGCTTAGCAAACCACACCGCAACATCACCGGTAAATGATAGAGGGAAGACTCTCAAAACTATGACATCCATGTCCAATTTCGATCGCCCCACACAACTTTTGCAAACACTTCTCAATTTCGCCATATGACCATGTAGATCTTCCGACGCTAGACCAGAAAACAACCCTCGTGCTGTAAAATTTTGCATCAGACTGTTCGTTACCCCAAATGTATGCCCCGGAGGTAAAGGAGGAAGAACAATGGGCTTTTCTGATTCAACTATATTGAAGTCGACCCTGTAGTTATCACGCAACCTCAGTGCTGGCGAATTTTGAACCCTTTCTGCATCTCCAATTAGACTACCACCATGATCCTGAGCATGCACATTTGCAACCCCAGGAGGCTGCAATTCAACTCCATCACCAAAATTCGATTCGATTGTATTGTTTCGATCCCGTTGATTATTCATTTTCTCAAAGTTTTGCTCAACTCTAGAATGTAGGGGGTCAGTGGCTCACCTAGACTCCGTGTACTTTGCATACACTAGAGCAGAAACATGTAGAAAACAAAACATAAAATCATGAAATACTTGACTAAAGTTCAATAATGTAGTTAAACTTAATCTAAAAGTTGTATTCCCCGGCAGTGGCACCAAAATTTGATAAGCTCAAATTACACCTCCCTAAAGAAGAATTAGCGATCGTTGTCAAATAAAGAACCCAACTTATAGGTTGGGGTCGATCTCATGAGGAATATGGTTGACTTAAAATTAACTCACTATTATATTCGTTTAGTCAAACTATTTCTGAGACAAGTAAATAAAAGGGGGGGGGGGGGTTTGTAAGCAAGTAACATTTTGTTGATTTAGTAACAAGTAAGCAAGATTCAACTGTTAGTTATCAATATGAGAAAGAAACTAGGGTGTATGTGTTACCCACAAGCTCTTAACGCAGTAATCCTAATAATAGTAATTCTTTCCTAGTGTTTTACATGCAAAGTTTGTAAGATATGTATCCCTAAGTGATTGGTCCTCCAAATAAGGATTTTTCACTACGCACCGTGGTCCGGCTACGAGTGTATACTTTACCAACCCTTACTTTTACCTCAGATTAGACAGCACATCAATGTATGACTTAGTTTTCACCCTCGCACCAATTTACATTAGACTACTAGATAGCATCCACAAAATCTCTGTTGTTAATTATTTTCTCATTAACTACCTATTTGGTCCGACAAGTAGCAACTAGACGAGTTCTAACATTGCGCACCGTTAAAAGGACTTCCAAGCAAAAATATTAACAATACATGCATAAACAGTATTCAAGAATTACTTAGTTATTATTTATACTTTGTTAATTACACATGGTTCCCACAACCCTAGTTGTGAAATTAGCTACTCATGCTTGAAAGATCACAATTCATATTTTGATAAAAAGAATTCATGAACTTATAAGTAGAATTGATGAAACATGAAATCTACAATTGAATTTCGATGTGAAAATCTTATAAAACAAAATCCGAAAATCAAATTGCTAATTTTTGCAAGTTAATTCCAAAGAAACACCAAGAACTAAAATTATACTATGTTCTCTAACCCCCAAAAATGAGGTTTATATCCCCTATTTATAGAAAAGAAGTCCTAAATAAGGAAACAAAATAAGGATATAATTTGCGGTTTCTGTCGACGACATGACCTATGAACCGTGAGTAAAGGAACCTTCAACTTTCTGATCTTCATCAACTGTTGTGCAGGACAGACCGTGGGTCGACCTATGGTCCGTCGTCTTGCTCCGTAGTTCCACACTTGTCAAACTTCTCTAATGGGTCCGTGGACTAGGCTACAGTCTGTCCTGGCACTCTGTGGTTTGAGTTACTGAAACGCATCTCACAGGACAAGACCTTCAACTTCCCATCCACGGTTTGTCGATCAACCTATGGTCCGTGGATGTCACCATAGGTGGCTAATTCAGCACTTTTCAACTCCAAATTTTCATCAACCGCCTCCATGCCTATTTCCTGCAAACATAGTACAAAACACATTATTTCTAATACAATCTAGCCCTAGACACACACAACTTGTAAGTGAAATGCATAAAAAATATCGTAAAGTCACGGTATATCAGCTACCACAGCCTATCTAGGCTACCACGACACGTCTAACGGGTCATGAAAAAGCTGCCTAGCAGGCTTTACTGTACCACCCCTCCCCCCTCACTTTATGGGCTACTACATGGCCCGTGTGGGACTTCATAAACCGTTTAGCCATTCGTGGTTCGTGTCCAGTGGCTAGGGGTAAAACCCCTTTCTATGTTGCTAACATGACTAGCCGTTAGATGGCCGGTAAACCTCACTACGAGCTGTCTAGGCATCTGTTGGACGGACACTTTTTTGGGCAGTCCTGGGGACTCATCATGATCCCCAAAATTGATTGTGGTCCCCTTCACAACCCGTCTAGGGCTTCGTGGAAGGTTCCATGGTTCACTTTTGGGTTATTGACCTACCTGCTTAACTCTTTTCTAGTCTTTCTCTAATCGAGGTGTTACATAAGGCTTCCACCTTTATACTTCATGGTTGTTTATTGGGTATTTCTATGGGTGTGACCTATGAAGAGTGTGATGATATTCGGGAGGAGGGGCTAGCTTAGCTCTAGGTTCATCTACACCTTTTGAGATTCTGAAGAGGGTAAGAGAGGTAGCTTATGAGATAGCCTTGACTCCAGCTATTTTGACTATTCATGTTGTGTTCCATGTCTCTATATTAAGGCGGTATGTTATGGATGAGTGTCACGTGATTCAATAGGATTTGGTTTAGCTTGATGAGTCCTTGAGTTTTGACAAGGAGCCTATGTCCATTCTAGTTAGAAAGGTGAAGAAGTTGCAACCTAATCTGATTGGTGAGCGTTCATTGGAGGCATTTTCCAGTCGAGGAGGCCACTTGGGAGTTGAAGATTGACTTGTGGGCCTGTTATCGTCATCTTTGTTAGCCTTCAGGTGTTTTTTTTTTTTTTTTACTTTAGCGGACGAAAGTCCTTTTAGTAGTTGATGTTGTAATTACCGTCCTGGTCCTTTATGTGGTTTTTCATGCTTTTTCAATTTTTCCCCTTCTTGTAGATTCTTTATGGCTTTTATGCTGTGTAGGGATAGGTGACATGCTTCTCGAGGTAATCAATTGAGTTTAGCGTGAGTTTTTTAGTTTTTATGGCCTTATGGTTAAAGGGTTGACTTTAGTCGACATCTAGAGATTTTTATGTCGGATCCAAATTTTCCTAGTTCCATCATCTCTAGAAAGGTCATTTTTGCCATGCCCCGAGCCTACACCCTGGACTTGGCCGGCACTCAAGAACTATTGTTGGCCCTAAATAAACCCTTAGCCTGGCTTACTAGTCTGCGGAAGACTTTACTTCATATTTAAAATAAATCAAGAGATAAGTTCATGTACTAAACTCAAAATATTATAAACAAAACATTCAACTGGCCAAAAAGACAACTCAAGTTTTAAACATTTAAAACTGAAAATGGAAAAAAAAGACTCATTAACTAACAATATCTAACTATCTATAAAGCCTCTAATAACCAAGATGGATGTCGGGACAAGACCCACGACATCCTAATAAACTAAAATGATTAACCAAATAAAAGGGGTCCTCCGAAAGCAAGGAGGCTCAACAACAACTCTAAGCTCAACTGGATCAATGAAGCGCTGGATGCTGATCTTGGTTACATGTATCTGCATCATAAAACGATGCAGGCCAAACGACGTTAGTACATTGAATGTATGAGCATGTGAGGGGAATTCTAAAACAATACATAAGCTTGAAAATGGAACTTAAGAAACTTACCTCGTCTCAACTCAACTTAATTCATTATAATATAAAGCAGAAATATGAATGCAATACAAAGAAAAGCCTTAAAACATGTAGATAACAACTCAGTGTATTGAAAAACACAATAATAACTTAGTTTATATATGAAAATACAAGTAACTATGTGGGAGATTCTCTAACTGACAGCTATCACTATGAGCTATGTGATGATACAACGCCTGGCCTCAGTCTGCCAGGGCCGTCCTATACTTTGTTGGGTATAGAACCTACTACTAAGTGGATCCACCAGTCTATGCTAAAAAGCATTAAGGAATTATCTAAAATTTATGGCCCTTTTCAACCCATGTTGGCTACACGGTTTATGCAGACTTTGAAATATATGAATTGAAACTCGTCCCCATATCGTTGCTCAATACTACTCCCAAAATGTAACTAGCTCATATTTTTAAAAACACAACTCCTTCTGTGCTTTGAGATTATTACTCAAAAACTAGCTGAAAAGCTCTCTTGGAAATCGGTGTTTCCTCTCCTGTCTAAATGTGAAAACATTTACTCTGTGGAAATACTTAGTTCCCATATAATCTTTTGAAGAAAATGAACTTCACTCTTACTCTTACTCAACTCAATGGTCAAGTCTTAACACAAGTTGAAAACATTTGTAATAGACATTTGAAAAGACTCTAAGAACTTTCTAGACTTGGGTCTTAACTTTCGTTGAATTTGAATTTATGGGTTCAAGGTTATGATTCATGTTTATGGATGATTTTTAGATGTTTAGAAGTCATTTAGAGTAGTTAGAATCGATAGGAAGTGATAGTACACTTTAGAAGGACTCAGACGGGCTAAAAGACGAAAAACGGTTGGGGGCAGGCTGCCCTGGCGCACTACTGGAGCGAGTTGCTAGCCCCTATAGTTCAGAGACCCCAAAATGGCACACTACTGGCGCGGCGCCCCAGACCTTCTGGTGTATCTGGGGCGCACCACGCTAACCTTTCCTCAGGTGTTCCAGACGAATTTTTAAACTCATTTTCTGACCTAATTTGTATAGCTTCAATTATTTTTCTCAATTTATCTTTAGGTTAAGTTACCCAATACATGTACACAAGAATCTACTAAACAATAACTCTGAAAATCAACAAGATTTTCTCAAGAACTTATCAATCTCATATTAATTCAAGAATGAAAACAAATTCAATGTAACGACCCGAGCCCATACCCGGGAAGTTACACGGCGTACTTACCCCGAAGGGGTCTCGTACAAGCCTTTTAGCATTCATAACATCTGATATATAGAAACAGTACGGAATTAAAGCTTATTTAAATCCATGAAATCAAAACTTCATTTAAAAACATTTGAAACACAACAGAAGTCTATCGTCTCACATGGCCATGCATCTAAACAATATCTTGAAAACAAAAGTAGGGTCACGACCCTTTACAATCGAAAGACTAACAATTGTCTACATGAAAGAAAAGAAACATCTAAACACTCGCCCTCGATCTATGAGGACATACCACTTAACCTTGGAGGAATCTCAACCCAAGCCCTTGAACTAGATGGATAGCAACTCACTTGTCGGAACCTACACTTGTAGTAAAATAAGAGAAATATAGGTTAGCACACAAAAATGTACTAACTATGATGACCATGCAAAAACATGATTTAAAAGGGACATTTTGGTTGGAAACCATGCATTATGCCACTTTTTAGAAATATCATGTACAATAGTTTAAGAGACATCAAATACAAGTATAATCATCATACAAGTCATAATACCACATTTGAACACAATCAACATGTAAACCCTTTACCTTCATATTAGACCTTCACCTCAAGTAACCCTCATGCTATACCTTGTGCAATGTATGGATAGCGTCCCATACTACCATCCACACTAAAGTAACACATTAAGGTCACCAGAAGTGAACTTACCATTCATCATTTCCACCTTTACATAATACTCAATATAAGAGACATAAACATTTTATAAGACATGACAAGGGGAAAATAATTCATAATACAACCCAAGTATAGCATGCATTATCACATTAAGCATTTAAGAGACAACATTCTTCAATAACTTCATTTAGCACACTTTCGTACGTTAGTCATTAACACTTAGAGAACTCACTATGACCCTCTCAAAGCCTACTCGTGCAATGCATGGATGGCATCCCATACTACCACCCACACTTCATAGAACTTCTCAACAAACCATAATGCACATCTCACATGATGGGAATAGGCATTAACCGACATAGACGATGAGAGCTAACCATGGAATCTAGTGTCGTATGGCCCCACACCATAAAGAGGTATCCTACTTGCCTAAACTAGAACTAGGTACATTTAGCTTGGATGGAATCCACTAGTAAAATCTTATGTGGGCACATAGTTATGGGATAGGAAGATGTTCATTGGAACGCTAGCCTAGCATTGGGAGAGTTTCCACCTTACCATATCCACTTGGGGCTTAGCCTCCATTCTCATAGAGTATTTCATTTACATTTCATTATTGTGCTTGAGAGGAATACCATAGGCCTATCGACCCAAGACACATCATTACACATGAAAGGAATGCCATAAGCCTATCGATTCATGGTACATTAAGGATAGCTCATTGACTTTCCAAGATGGGTGCCATCAACATTGGGCCTACCGATACAAGGTTCATCATTTCACACATGAAAGGGCTTCCAATACTAGAACTACCGGTTCAAGGTTTATCATCACATTAGTTTCTAGACTCATCATAAAGGGCTACCAATACTAGGTCTACCGGTTCAAGACATAGCCTTGAATACTTCATCATTCATTTATGAAAGGAACACCATTAGCCTATCGATTCATATTCATCAAGTCAAGACATATTCATTAAACAAGAAGAGGATGCATGACCCTACCAATTCTAGACATGCTATTACATTCAAGGTCACATTCATCACTTCAAGAAAAGGATGACTTAGCCTACCAATTCAAGTTAGAATATCACATCATAGAAACCCTTCACATTGTATTATAAACACTCATCAGTGTCAAATTAAGAATTTTCCTTTCAAATATAACACGATTACATTCAATACATAATAACATTAACTCCATTAGATCCACATTCATATACAAGATATCATGATAATAACTTAATTCCTCATACTATTCCCTCAAGACCATGAATCTCAAATCATCAACACACTAACAATTCACCATAATTAAGGCATAAATAATGGTACAATTCAATAACCCAAAGCAGTTTGGACATATTCCTTTCATAAGCTTTCATAATCAACAGACCCACTTCATAAAGGCACAATTTAGGAATTGAGAGAATTCATGGGTTCATAGAGTATTTTCATTATAAATCATCAATTAAACACTAATACAATCATAATGTGTCGTTAATAATCATTTAAATCGTTTGAAGAAGGAACCCATGAGATTGTGTAAAACCCTAGGTTTTTCAAGAACTCAAAAACATTGAAAAATCACTTTCAATTGACTCTAGGGGTGAAAGCTACCCCTAGACGAAGGATCACCATACCTTTCTTGTGATTCCCCATGATTTTTGAAGGAGAAACACCTTGAATCCACAAACACTTGCTTCAATGGCTCCCTTCTTCTTCCTTGAGTTTAGAGAGAGAATTTTGGGAGGGAGAAGAACTTTTGTTTTGATTTAGGAAAATAAGGAGTAAATGACTTGTTTTAGGACTTAAAACTATATATACTAGTGATATAAAATAATTAAAATCAACCCCACACATGAATTAATTAAAACAAAAGTACTCAAATACCCTCAACTTAAGGCAGCCCGTTAGGGTCCACGCCTAACTTAACGGGTCGTGAGGGGAACCACGGCTCTTGGTGGTTCCCGTGGTCCCCTAGGTAGTGTACTCCTCCAACTTGCCAAGCCCTCAAAGGCCTTAGGCAAGTCCATGAGACCTCCCACGATCCATGGTCAAGACCACGAGTCGCGGTGATGGTCGTGGTCATGGAGGCAGTAGCTTGGCCAAGTTGCCTTGCTTCCCTTGCGACCAAGTGATCTTGACGACCACTTTGACGGACCGTCTAGGACACCATGGCTCGTGGTGGTACCCTTGGTCTTTGGGGTAGTAGCTCCCTCATTAAGACACAACCCTCCTAAAGCTAAGGCAACCCCACGAGCCCTCCTATAAGTGTTCTTTCTATATATCCTGGTGTTTCTGTCATTCCTATTTTGTTATCTATTAATTGTTTTGATATATATCCCATCTATAATTGGATTATTTTATTTATATCTGCTACATAGTCTAAATTTAAAAAAAATTATGTTATTCAGTTATTGGTTTAAGTGTCTATTTTTTATTCAATCTTTTATCCCATATAGTTTTTTCTTTATCATAGTGTTTATAGTTTGCATTATAATATTTTAAATTTTTTGGATTTTTTATTCCTGATGTACTAGGTTTTTCATCCATGTCCACGTCTCCTGTATTTACTTCTAATTTCTTTGTATTATCCATGTTTGCTAAAAGTAAGTATATGTTTCACTTGTTTCTGAATGTTGTCAATCTAGTCATCGCCGTTTATTTCATCAATTCTTATTTCAGGTAAATTATCTTGGTTATTTTCTTCTTTTTCTTCTAGTTCTTCTTCTAATTGCAATTTTTCTTTAAATTTATTTATCTCATTTGCTAATTTTGTTTTATGTTCTTTTTCTTTTTGTTTAGTTTTATACATTTCATTCAATATTGCCAGCTCTTTTTCTAGTTCTATTATTTTAGTATTTTTTACTTCTTCTAATTGTTGAACTTCCTTTTTTGCTTGTTGTTTTATTTTTTTAATTTCCATTTTTTTTATCTATTTCTTCATTTTATTTTTTATTCTTATCATAGCAGTTAAACTATCTTCTAGTTTTACCGTTTCTTTTTTTAACATTAAACTTAGATTGTCACTTATTTTCTTATATCTTCTTCCTAAATTAGAAAATATTATCTTTATTTTTAATCCGTCATAGTTTTCATATGTTTTATCATCTATCGCGTATTCTTCTATATTCATTTATAAATTGTGTTGTAGTTTATATTCTAAGTTTTCTATTTGTATTTGTAGTTATAAAATAGTTTTTCTTTGTGCTACTATAGATTTTTCACAAATTCCTGCAAATATATTACTGTTAAGTCTATTTTGCCTATGTCTCAATTCTTGTCTTTTTGCTATAATTATTTCAGTAAGTTTTTGTCTATATTCGTTATTCTCGTTATTCATTGTATCTTTAAATATTGAATATATTTATATTATATTTTAGATATATTATCTATTAATTGATCTAATTCGTCGTTATTAGTTTTTGTGATATTGAGTTGTTTATATTCAAGATATAATTTCTTTAATTTTCTTAACTCTTTACTAGTATGTTTCTTCTTATATTTCTCTTCATCCATAGCTCTGATGGCATTCTTTATTTTAACTTTCTTCTTCTTTTTATCTTATCTCTGGAGCTACTATTCCAGAGACCAATTAATGATTTATGCCAACTCAATGGAACTAAGGAAATCAGATATGGATGAAGTCCAAAAATGGATTTCATCATTATTAAAATCAGAAGAAAAACCTACAACAAGAGCATTAAAGGAAGGATTAATTTCGTCAGAATTGTTAACCAGATATTGTAAGGTAATTGGACATAAATATCCTGACCATATATGTTCAAAATGTAATGGAGAAGATAATGTGATTCTCGATGTCCAGCTGGAATGATCAAATAAGATAAAGACGGAAGAAGAGAAGAAGAAGAAGAAGACAAAAAGATAAAAAGAGGATAGATACATGAAGTAAAATGTCAATTTATGTAAAGAAAGTCGTAGATAAAGGAGCAGACAGAGAGATAAGATAAAAAGAAGAAGAAAGTTAATATAAAGAATGCCATCAGAGCTATGGATGAAGAGAAATATAAGAAGAAACATACTAGTAGTAAGTTAAGAAAAAAAGAAGAAAATTAAACAAATTATATCCAGAATATAAACAACTCAGTATCACAAAAACTGATAACGATAAATTAGATCAATTAATAGATAATATATCTAAGATAGAATATAAATATATTCAATATTTAAAGATACAATGAATAACGAGAATAACGAATATAGACAAAAACTTACTGAAATAATTATAGCAAAAAGACTAAAATTGAGACATAGGCAAAATAGATTTAATAGTAATATATTTGAAGGAATTTGTGATAAATCTATAGTAGCACAAAGAAAAACTATTTTATATCTACAAATACAAATAGAAAACTTAGAAAATATAAACTACAACACAATTTATAAATAAATAAAGAAGAATACGCGATAGATGAAAAAACATATGAAAACTATGACGGATTAAAAATAAAGATAATATTTTCTAATTTAGGAAGAAGATATAAGAAAATAGGTGACAATCTAAGTTTAATGTTAGAAAAAAAAACGGTAAAACTAGAAGATAGTTTAACTGCTATGAAAAGAATAACAAAAGAAAATGAAGAAATAGATAGAAAAACGGAAATTGAAAAAATAAAACAACAAGCAAAAAAAGAAGTACAACAATTAGAAGAAGTAAAAAATACTAAAATAATAGAACTAGAAAAAGAGCTGGCAATATTGAAAGAAATGTATGAAACTAAACAAAAAGAAAAAGAAAAAGAACAAAAAACAAAATTAGCAAATGAGATAAATAAATTTAAAGAAAAATTGCAATTAGAAGAAGAACTAGAAGAAAAAGAAGAAAATAACCAAGATAATCTACTTGAAATAAGAATTGATGAAATAAACGACGATGATCTAGATGAACAACATTCAGAAACAAGCGAAACATATAC
>JAJOOJ010000253.1:0-65203 GCA_029582625.1 Solanum boliviense | reverse complement strand
CTTGAGGGTTTAAAGTAAATTATTAAAAGTAGGGGTGGTAGGGGGTGTTGGTTGGGGGAAAAAACTGCCAAAATATCCGTTGGGGGGGCCCACTAGCCGTTGCCCAACGGATAGAATTTTTTTTTTTAAAAAAAACAAATAAAATTGTTAGGGGATCCCGCGAACCGGCCGGTTCATCCGGGCCGGGACTGGGCCGGGTCGACCGGGACCAATGGATGAACCGGACCGGTACCGGTCCCCTATCCCGAAAATCCCCCATCCCCTTTCTTCAAACGGGACCGGGTCCGGCGGGCCGGTTCTCGAACCGGTCGCGGGCCGGGGCGGGCCGACCCGGTCCCCCTGTCACCCCTAGCTGGCGCCCTGTGCCCGGAACGCGCCAGGGTCGCTTGCCCCCACTCTTTTTCCATCTGTTGTCCCGTTTGAGTCCATTTTAAGTGTACCTTCACTCATTTTGATTTTAAACACTTTAAACTACTTACAAACGCATATAAATCATTCATAACATGAATCATAACCTTGAATTAATAATTCAAATTCTAGGTAAAGTTAAGAGTTAAGTCTTGGATTTCTTCCGAACATTTTGAGAGAGCCCATTTGAGTTCTTTTGAGGAGTTTTCTACAATTTCTAATAACTTGTTTCAAGACCAAAGTGAGTGAGAATGAGAATGAGTAGAATGTATTCATGAGTCTACACTATCTCCTAGATCCTTCTTATCATGAGCCATAATTCTTGAATTCATAATTCACATTCAAGAGAGGGTTAAGAGTAGAGTTCAAGAAAGCCTATGAGTTCAATTATGAATCTTTTAAGATCAACTATCGATTTGAACTAAGTTTTGAGTAAGTAAGTATGTGAATGAGAAGACTCTTATACATGAATTCTATATTTTTATGGAGACCATTGAGTCAAGTTGTTCATTCCCATAAATTCCGTATGAATTCCATAAGTTGAGTATCTTTGAGAGGAGTAGTATCTTCAAGTTCTAAGTCTTGAGTATTGAGTATCAAATCCCTTTGAGATTATATTCCTAATCATGGGACCATTACATGTTACCCATATGAAGTCCTTGAGTTGAATTGTTAATGCCCATAATTCCGCATTAACCCTATAAGTCGAACATTCTTGAGATGAGAAGTATCTTTGAGTCCTTGAGTTGAGTAGTTCATGCTCATGATTCCGCATGAACCCTTTGAGTTGATCATTCTTGAAATGAGTAGTATCATTGAAGTTCTAGAGTTTCAAGAATTGAGTTCTATCTATGGTTATTGAAATTTTGTATAGAGTCGTTCATGTCCATAATTCGACATGAACCATATTTTAAGAAGTCTTTTACAAATGCTTTAAACTTGTTTGAATTCTTGAGCATTGAGTTTGGTAAGAGTAAAAATGAAGTTCAGTTTCTTCAAAAGATTATATGGGAAGTAAGTATTTCCAAAGAGAAAAAGGTTTTCACATTTAAACAAGAAAAGGAAACATTGATTTCCAAAGAGCCTTTGAGCTAGTTTTCAGAAAAGAGTAAATGCTTTCACAATTAAGCGAGAGAGGAAACTTTGATTTCCAAGATAGCCTTTGAGCTAAGTTGTGAGGAATTATCTCAAATCATAGAAAGAAGTATGTTTTAAAAATAAGAGCTAGTATCATATTTTGGGAGTAGCATTGAGCACCGATATGGGGGGAGAGTTGAGACAACTCACATCCCCCTTAAACCATGTAGCCAACATGGGTAGAAAAGGGTCATACATTTTAGATAATTCCTTAGTGGTTTTTAGCATATACTATTGGATCCACTTAGTAGTCAGGTTTTATATCCTCGGCAAGGTATAGGATGGCCCTGGCAGCATGAGACAAAACATTGTATCATCACAATAACTCTTAAGTGATGGTTGTCGGTTAGAGAAACTCCCACAGAGATATTTGTATTTTATATACACAGAGTTTACTTGTATTTTCAGATACAAACAAAGTCTATATTGTATCCTTGCATACAAACTAAGTACATTGTATTCTTAAATACATTGAGTTGCTTTATATTGTTTAAAAAGCTTTCTATATATTGCATCTCTTATTTTTGCTATATATTGAGTTGAGTATCCAGATTTTGAGTACCAAGAGTCAAGTGTCTTATTATTGAGTTGAGACTTATTTCACTAAGTTGAATATCTCATTGTTGAGTTGAACCTTATTTCACTGAGTTGAATATCTTATCTTTGAGTTGAGTTAGTTGATTGATTTGAGAAGAGGTAAGTATGTTTTCTTTTTTATCAAGTTCAAGCATATGTTGTGCTTTAAAATTCCCCTTACATGCTCGTATATTAGATGTACTGAGCCATTTGGCCTGCATCCTTTCATGATGCAAATTCAGGTATTTGGGATCATCAGCAGGAGCTTCGTTGATACCACAGGGAGTTTGATTTAACTATGGTGAGCTTCCTTGCTTCTAGATGATTTTATTTATCTTTCAATTATATCAGTTGTAATGATGTCGTGTGTCTTGTCCCGACTGCCAGCTTTTTCATTTAGAGTCTTCATAGATATATAGTAGAGTTTAAGAAATTTGTTTTATTTATCTTGTCAAATGTATTAAAGACTTGAGTTACTTATTGTTGGCTAGTTGAATATTCTATTTTTATTCAGAGTTATTCAATTGAGTTAAAGATTTGTAAGTTTCATGAATTATATTCAGTTTTTAAGCTTTTGCATGCTTGAGTTAGTTTTCCGCTTGTAGTCAGCTAGGATGAGGGTTCGCTTGGGGACCAGCAATGGTTCTCGAGTGCCGGTCACGTCCAGGGTGTAGGCTCGGGTCATGGCAATAAATATGGTCAAATCAGTCATAGGAATAAAAATTGTCGAATAAAGACATCATTCAAATCAAGGGTGACACGAATGTCTAATGGGGGGTTTTGGTTTTGATTATCAACTACAAACAGTCACAAACAATATGAATTAACAATAATGAGACAGGTTCTTAGGATGTGATCGATTATAAGTTAATATAGACATATGGGTAATTGCAACTATTAGAAAATACTAGATATTAGTGAGTACGCTAGGCTATATTGGAAGTAAATTTAATCTTGAACAATTTACCCTGAATCAAGTGATTTCTCTCGAACATCAACTAACATGCAAAATAAGACCAGCCCACACATTAATTCATTCACTATCTCGAGCTGAATGTGTAGGATTGGGTTTAGGATTCACTCTCTCGAGCTGAACCCGGGTCAACCCAATACCCACAAACCATCAATCAATAATTTTAGTTCTAAAACTTCTCTCTCGAGCAAGCCAAGAACACAAACATAGAACTGCATTTGCAACTACAATTCTTAAATTAAACCACAATTAATGATTGAACTCACTTTTAAAAAGCATTTAAACTAATAATTAGCAATACCCATAAACTAAATCAGCCCATAATCACAACCCAAGAATTGGGGTTTTAGTTATACATCATAAAAAGGTAAAAACCATTACCAAATTGATTATCCATCAACTGGGTAAGAGTGATTTCGTCCTTACAATGCTCCAATTTGAAGATTCTAAAAGACCCACTTCCAATTTCTCAAAAGTGAATTTCTTCAATCCTTCAAAGTTAAGGAAAACTCTCTCAACAGTCTCCAAACTTGATAAAAAAAACTATTCTAAAGAGTATTTGATAAAAGATACTAAACTAAATGTTCAAAAATGTATGTATAGTCGCCGAAAATAAGCTACAAAAGCTCATTCGAAGAAGTAAGTCGGGATCGCTGAACCACTTGGCGAGCTGCCCTTTGGTATATTCCATCACCCTTCTGCCTTGGCATTCAGCACCCTCAAGGTCTGTAACTTTGGGCGATCTAGCACTGTATTGTGAAACTACTCTGTGATCTGCCAATTGAACTTGGCGATCACCAGGCTTGCCTTTCTTCATTCTTTTAGCTCGTTTTGTTCCTTTTTACAAGTTAGTGTCCTTTCTTTGTTCCTTAATCCATATACCTGAAAATCAAGGGTTTTACATCAGTTATTGGCACAAATTAATCATTTGAGGACACTAAATCTTATAAACAAAGCCCTAAATGAGTCCAAATCTCGGACTCATCAATACTCAACTTAAGATACTCAACTTGAAGGACTCAACTCATGATACTCAAGGATAAAGCAATAGTAAAAGATGCAATATATATGGAAAGTTGTAAAACTATAAATAGCAACTCAATGTATTGAAAACTACAATGATACTCAGTACGTATATAAAAATACAATATAACTCTGTTGAAGTTTCTCTAACCGACAACCATCACTATGAGCTATGTTATGATACATCGTCTCACCCACGCTACCAGAATTGTCCTATACTTTGCCAAGGTATAAGACCTCTCAAATAAGTGGATCCACTAGTCTGTGCTAAAAAAGCACTAAGGAATCATCTAAAAAGTATAACCCTTTTACTCACGTCGGCTACATGGTTTTTAGAGACTTGAGTTATCTGAATTCGTTCCCATATTGGTGCTCAATACTACTCCCAAAATATACTCAGCTCATATATTTTAAAAACATAACTCTTTCTGTGGTTTGAGATTATTACTCAAAATCTTTCTCTAAAAAGAGATGTTACTCAACTGCTCAAAACTCTTTCGGAAATCTCAATTTCCTCCTCTTTTAAATATCAAAACATTTACTATTGGGAATACTTAGTTCCCATATATCATTTTAAGGAAAATGAACTCGACTCTACTCTTTATCAACTCAAGTGCTTAAGTCTTAAAACAAGTTTAGAAAAAGTTGTAAAAAACTTCTCAAAATAGGGTTCATGCCAAATGATGGACGTGAACGACTCAATTAAAGGTTTTCAATAACCATACAAAGAACTCGATACTCGAAACTCAACAACTCAGAACTCAAGAACTTCAATGATACTACTCATTTAAAGAATGCTCAACTCATAAGATTCATGCGAAATGATGGGAATGAACGACTCAACTCAAGGACTCAATGATACTCTTCATCTCAGGATTTCTCAACTCATATGGTTCATGCAGAATTTATGGGCATGAACGACTCAACTCGAGGGTCTACATAACAATATGGAACTCATGTATCCAACTCTTCTCATTCTTATACTTACTTCCTCAAAACTTAGCTCAAATCTATAGTTGATCTCAAAGGATTTACAATTGAACTCAAAGACTTTCTTGAACTCTACTTTTAACTCTCTTTTGAATGTGAATTATGAATTCAAGAGTTATGGTTCATGATATGAAGGATATCGTTATGATAAAGTAGACTTATGAATACATTCTCCTCATTCTCATACTCACTTGCTCGAGTCTTGAAACAAGTTACTAGAAGTTGTAGAAGACTCCACAAAAAGACTTAAAGGAACTTTCTTAGAATGTTTGAAAGAATTCTCAAAAACTTAACTCTTAACTCTACCTTGAATTTGAATTATGAATTCAAGGTTATGATCATGCTATGCATGATTTCTAGGTTTTTAGAAGTAGCTTGGAGTGTTTAGAATCAAAAGGGAGTGAAGGTATACTTTAAAAGAACTCAAACAGAGAAATCGATTGCAAACTGGACGGGGCAGGCAACCCTGGTGCACTGAGTGGCGCAGGGCGCCAGCCCCTAAACTTCAGAGCATCATTTGGGGTGCACTGGCTGGCACGACGTGCCAGGCCCCAACCCAGAAAACCCAACTAAAAGATGTTTTCCTCTCTTAAAGATGCTTTCTTTTCTCACCCTAACTCACCTAAAATCAAACAGTTTCTTCCCCAATCACTTGGATTCGATTACTTAGCATAAGTACACTCTAATTTACTCAATACATCCCTCAAAACACTCACTTCCATCTCAAGAAATGACCAAAACCCTCAACACAACAAGATTTAGGATGAACTTCAAGAACACTTCTCAAGAACTATAATCTTTCAACTTCAAGAATGAAATTTCGCTGAAAATAACATGATTGGCATGTGGGTGAACAAAACCAACACTATGGAAGCTTACATACCTCTTAGGGATCACACACATGGCGAAAATCGTCGACAAAACTCAAGAACCTCGACGAACGCCTAGATCCTCTCTTATTTTCTTCTCTTTCTCTTCTTTTTTTTCTCTTCCCTCAAAACCCTAACTTATTTTTATGAAGCATAAATTGAATCCAATAATTTTTTCCCCAACTTAATTACCAAAAACGAATATAATTAATTGGGTAGTGAAAAGACCATAATACCCTTCTAAAATCCGGTTTTAACTTTCCTTATCTAGACAACCCAAATTCAAATATACATATCTCCCTCATACAAACTCAAAACTGAGCAAACTCAATGGCGTTGGAAAGATAATTGAAAGATATTTCCTACGAAAACTGGTAGCAAACCTAAATCATCCTGAGCTAGTAGTTATAGTCGTTTGAAGTTGACCCAAAACTCATACTTAGCTTAACTTTGACAAACTTTTCAAATTTGATTATTTTCAAAACTATTTCTTTCCAATTCTAAGTCTTTCTAGTTCTTTCAAAAAGCGAGGTGTTACAATTCTAAGATGGGAAATGTTTGGCTCCTGACCAAAAACAAATTGTAATAGGGAGATGTCATGATAACTGGTTGGCCTTATGCGTACAAGTGCCGCTGTATGCAAAATAGCATGCCCCCAAACCGAAATAGGTAACTTTGTCCTCATCAACAATGGTCTAGCTATCAATTGAAGATGTTTAATCAATGACTCTGCTAAACCATTTTGAGTATGAACATGTGCAACAGGATGTTCAATTGTTATTCCAGTGGACAAATAATAATCATTAAATGCCTGAGATGTAAACTCACCAGCATTATCAAGACAAAGTGTTTTTATTACACAATCTAGAAATTGTGACCTTATTATTTGAGCCAACGACCTCGCAACAGTCATATTGTGAGTTGATAATAAGCATACATGAGACCATCTTGTAGATGCATCTATCAAGACCATATAATATTTAAATGGTCCACATGCAGGGTGAATAGGCCCACATATATCACCCTGTATCCGTTCCAGAAATGCGGGAGATTCCCCTCCAACCTTAGTCGTTGATGGTTTGGTAACCAACTTTCCTTGTGAACAAGCAGCACAAGAAAATTTCTTTGATTGAAGAACATTTTGGTTTTTCAATGTATGACCATGTGAATTCTCAATTATTCTGCGCATCATATTATAACCGGGATGGCCCAACCGGTCATGCCAAATGATAAAATCATTAGAACCAGTAAACCTTTTGTTTACTACGACATGTGATTCAACCGTACCAATAGTTGTATGGTACAACCCAGAAGAAAGTGCAGGCAATTTTTCAAGCACAGTTTTCTTCTCCGCATTTATCGTAGTAATATAAAGGTATTCCACCTTTCCTTCATTTGTAGTCTCAACATGATATCCATTTTGGCGAATAACCTTGAAACGTAACAAGTTTCTTTGAGACTTACTACAATACAATGCATTATTAATTTCCAATAATGTTTCTCCAGGTAGTAATAAGATCGCTCTTTCTGATCCCTCAATCAACTTTGTACTACCGAATATTGTATTAACATATGTATTTTTCATAATCAAATGAGAGAAATATTTCTTTTATCTTAGTATTGTATGAGTTATGGCACTATCCAGAAGGCACATATTTCCATTACTCATCTTGGATCAAACTTAAGACTGAAATTTTTTATTAATCTTCATAAAAATAAAAATACATAATAAGAAGTACAAAACTTAACAAAAGAAAATGTAAGTACATGAACTTTAAGTAAGACATTAAAAACGCATAACAACACTATTCATTTCCTAGTTCAATTATCAATCTTCAATTGCAACCCCAAAGAAGTCTTCAGCTTCCAGATGAGTAATATCATCGAGCCCATCAAAAGCATCATCTTTCAATGCTAAATTTGTCTCAATATTCTCATCATATTTTGAGAAGACCTTGCCTGAGCATCATCTTTGAGAGTCAAATGTGACTCTACTCGGGCATTAGAAGAGGAGGCACCGCCTTTATTTCCTTTCCTTTTAAAGGAATTTTGATATAGCCTGACAAAATGCTCAAGTGCCCAACATTCATTTTTCCAATGACCTTTAAGGCCACAACGATGATATGATCACCCTTGCCTTTTGAAGGATTATTTTGAGAACCCATATTGTTCTCCCTTTTGTTATGACCGCCAACTTGACAATTATTATATCGTCTTTTGGCTTTTCCACACCCACACACATTATCATGACCCTGATTACTTTGTCTTATTTCAGACTGACCGTGTGCTTCTACCTTGTGTGCCTCCAATAATGGAGCACTTCCAACAGGACGGGCTTCATGATTTTTCATTAAAAAGTCATTATGTTACTCAGCCACCAGAAGATATGAGATTAATTCAGAGTATTTTTAAAACCTTTTTCACGGTATTGCTGTTGTAATATCATATTGGAGGCATGGAAAGTAGTTAGTGTCTTTTCCAACATGTCCTCATCTTTTATAACTTTCCCACATAATTTTAATTGGGAAGTGATTCTAAATACAAAAAAGTTATACTCAATTACGGTTTTATAATCTTGAAGTCGTAAGTGCATACACTCATAACGAGCCATTGGCAATACCGTTGCCTTGAGGTGGTCATACCTCCCTTTCAAACCTACCCACAATTCAAGTGGATCTTTCACTGTTAAGTATTCAACCTTCAGGTTTTCATTAAGATGATGACGCAGGAAAATCATAGCTTTCGCTTTATCCTGACTTAATGTGTTATTTCCTTCGATTATACTATCACCAAGACCCTTAGCGGTAAAGTGAATTTCAGCATCAAGTACCCATGACAAATAGTTCTTTCCAGAAATGTCAAGTGCCACAAATTCAAGCTTTGACAAATTCGACATGATGAAAACTATCATAAAATAGTTGAGTTAATAACATGATGTTGATTTCTTAATAATAAAAGATAAATTAATGTTTAAATGATTAGGAATTAGTATAAATGTATTATATGCATTGACATGGAATGATACAAAAACATGTAAACTCATAAAGTATGAAACGGTAAATTTAATATATATTCTAATTATTTTACAATATTTATTACTAGTTTCAATTGTTATTTAACGCCAAAGGTTTGTAAGATTTTTAAGTCATATTTAACATAATACTATTATACTTTATGACACACAAATACTTATCATAAATGAGAGAATTACTACTTTCAAGTATTTTAACTATCATGCTATCATATTACTTAGTAATTAATTTAGAGTTATAAGTTAGTAGCAGATAAATAATATAAATCTTAAATGCATTGAGTAAAGTATCATAATAATAGTTAAAGCAAGTTATGTATGGAGTAATTAAATTGCAAATCAAAGACTTATGTAAGTCCTATTCGAGATGTTATAAACATATAAATGTATATCTGCCTCATAAAGAAAATTGATTAACTTTTAGGAAAAAAGATAATTCTGAATTAAGTAGGTCTTAATTGGTTAGAGACTCGTGCTGATCACGTGTTGTGAAATATTAGCAATATAAAATAATATAAGACAATAAATATATAGACAAGATATATGGGAGATAATGCTTTCTTATTTCTTTCTTCTGTACTTTTCGACTGTATCTTTTATAAAATAATCATCGCTATTTATAGTACAAAATGTCTTTGAAAGTTACATGAATTAAATAGAGTTCATTTATTTTGTACATGACCTTCACAGAAGAGTTACGAAAGACATCCACATTAATGCATTTATAACAGTAGGTACATTTTTGTTGTTTTATTACCAATTGATAAAAAATATTTATATAGTGTGTTTATACCAAGTTAATAAATAAAAGAGACCTGCCTTAAATACACACATTATCATTATTTACCAAAGCCTCTTGATGATATATGAGAATTACACTAGCTTCTCTTAAGGGCAAACTACATAAATCCAACTAGTTTAGGTTCTAATTACTAAGATTCCTGATAATTTCAAATATTACATCATCTACTATATTTCATGCTTAGGATACACAAGTTGGAATCCGTGAGATATATGTATCTGCCAAAATTTTAAACTGAGATACATATTTTATTTGTTTAGATTAATTGGTTGTAACTGATTTCCTTAATTAGAGAAGTAAATGAAGATTTTTAGAATGCATGAACAATTAATTTTGAAAATTTAAATTAATCAAATCCCTTAATATAAGGCGGAAATCAAAGAGTGTATCTATGTTTAATTAACTTCATTTTATTATTCTTTGAAATAATAAATTCATTAATATTATTAATAAAGGACAACAAAAAACATGTATATCTTAATCACGTAATTTGATTAATTTTATTTTATCACTCTTAAATAATAAATCCACTAATTTGATGTATCTATTATCAATATATGATGTATCCAACCAACTAAACACTTAGATACATGAGCATCATATATGTACATCCATATGTATCATAGAAGTATCTAGATTTATTTAGTGTATTTGTTATATGTGTCTAGTATTAATTTCATGTATCTATTTATATGATCTAATTTTACTTTTCATGTATATTTTATATGTATCTAGTGTTAATTTGATGTATCAAGTATCAATTTCATACAATATATTCAAAAACATGTATCTCGGATACATAATAAGCACATACATATAATTATGTGTATCTAATTATGAAATGTAACTAAAACGCATAAATATAGAAACAAATCACAATGGTAGAGTATCTGTTTATCATTAATCCAAAAGAAAAGAAAAAAAATCAAAATTCTTCCCTTTTTAGCATCTAATTTTTTTTATCATAGATACATATAATCTTAAGTCAGATACATGAATTCTTAACTAGATACATGTACACATGATGTGTATCCAACATTGTTGCATATCTAATTGTGTATTTGTTCTGTTAATTAAAATTTGACGTAATTCTTCTATCTTGATTGAGTCATTCCTTTACTTAGATCTATTCTCGGCTTGAATGTTGATGGATGAAGAGTCGGTCCCTACAATGATAAATTCATGAGTAAAAATAAACAAATAAAAGTTGTCTGATTTAGTATAATATTGTTAATGTGTAGTACCTTTAACAAGAATCATCCGATTTTGACAATGGCCAGCATTGGAGTGTTTGAGAAACAACAAAATCAAAAATTAAAACCTAATTTGTAAAACTTTTTGAAATTGAACTTAAGAACATTATGAATTTTAACTCAGATACAAAACCAAGATACATGAGAATAATAAAACAATAGAAACAAACATATATGTAAAATAATGATTTGAACATGCAAACATGTATTGAGAGGATGAAGGAATAAAGAAGAAGAAGATGGAGAAAGAAAGTGGGTGGGTGGACATGGGGGTGGGGAACGGCGGCTAATAGGAATAGAAAAAAATTGACTTGTTAATGACCATTAATTAAAGAGTTTAAATTTGAGATAATTATCCAATACCATATTTAAGAGATTTGTGTATCTGATTAAATCTTTTAAAATATATGGTATAAATATTAAAAGTGGTAATATGTGTAATTATTTTAATCTAGAGGTAAATATAATATATATGATAGTGATGTATGTGTGGTTATGTAGTTTTTTCCTTCTCTTGTCGTTTTTGCTTTTAGAAGGGAAAAGACATAAGTTCCCCCCTGAATTTGTCCCGAAAAGTCAACTACACGCTTAAACTATTGTGATGGCCTATTATACACCTAATCTTATTTAAAGTGATATTAATACCCCCTTAGAAGGTGACATGGCAAATAAAGTGTCTTCACCTTCCTTAAGGTGCGTGAGAAAAATAAAATTTATGTTAAAATGACAAGTTTAAACACATGGCACTATTTTATTGGTCATTATACAATTAAGTATTATAATTTCTAATTTATTAATTATGTTTTTTTTTTCTTTTTATTGGTGACCTCAATTTCTATAAAGCTTTTACATTTTTAATTTTTTTAAAAAAATTTCTTCTTCTTTACAAATTCTTTGTCACCGTTGATGTTTTCTTCAAATATCCATCACTCTAACTTAAAAAGGAATTCTAAAAAGAAGTAAAAAATAGTAGGGAGAATGTTGATTTCCACCGAGAAGTTAATAATTTTAACTTAAGGTTCATGATTTTTATTCGAACTCGCCGGAGGATTCACCGGAGAAGAACACCGGAAAAAAATATGAGAAAGATAATGGCTTCTATTGAAAATCCTATGACATTTATGCATAAAATTCATGATTCATTGCCTACATTTTTCAAAAATTCATGGAAGAAAATAATTTTCTATCTTTGTCTTCTTTATTCTCGCCAGAGCACCACTCACAACCATCACAATGTTATTTTTGTCTCAAACCATCAATAGCATATTTGATTTTACACACAAAGAATACTAATGAAATGCTTGATTTTCATCCATAATTATCAAGATTTGAAAAGAACTTTTACAGATCTAAAAGTTCTTATTTGTTTCGGCGGAAAAAATGGTGTTGCCCACCGCCTGCCACCGCCAACATCACTAAACTTCATAATCGTCTTATTGTCTCACGTTCTCTATTAAAATTTCTTGTTTTCCCTTCAATTTATGAATAATGAAGAAGAAAGAAAAAATTGATTTTAAGAAGAAAGAAATATAAGGTGAGAGAAAGAAGAAAATCTAGGTTTCTACTTTTTTGCAAAAGTCTAAGAAAATATTAAGCAAAAATGGTTTTAAAAAATTCAAATAATCTTATTTATGTGTCAAAACGTGTGTATAATACATTTCCACACAAAAAACTGGTATTGTCTTCGGAAGGGGGTATTAATTGTTAGCTCCTTGTAATCAAGAAGTTTTAATAATGAAAACATTTAACTGACTTACTGCCTATTGCAGGAAAAGAAAGAGAACCAAGTCACGCACACAAACGCTCAAGGAAAGGAATCTGCTGACAGAGTCAAACACACAACAAAGGAAAGGGATTATCTAGTTAAATCAATCAAGACAAGCTTGCACATATCAAAAGACATATACAAGAAAACATGAACAGCGAAAGAAGAAGATATTTCACTCAATCAATCTAGGAGTACAATACGCAACTTCCCTTGAATCTTCTTTCATCCTTCATAAAGCTTTGTACACGAGAGTGAACAATTGTAAAACAAAAAGAGAAAGAAAGATTCTGAGTGTAGGTTATACAAGTAGAGGTAGTGTCGACATAGAAGCTCTGATTTGCATATTAGACAGTACTTGAAGCTTACACTTCCTGTACAACTAGGTTCACATTAAGCTCTAAAGGAAACCTTTGAAACCCAAGGGGAATGGACTAAGCACCACATCGGTGATCCGAAAAAGTATAAAATATTTTGTGTCAATTTACTTTTTGCATCTTATCATGTTTTATACTATTGAACTAACTTGCAGGTGAGTCGACTACTCCTCACAGGAAGTCGACTGAAAAAAAAAATTAATTCACCCCCCCGCCTCTTGACTTTCAATTGGTATCAGAGCAGGTCTCACTTTTTAAGTGTTTAACCACACGTGAGCAAATATCCAATGGCACACTATCATATTCCTGGCACTCTACTTCAAGATGGACACTTTTCACATCGACCACCATATTTCAATGGACAGCATTATTCTCACTGGAAAGACAGGTTCAGAATCTTTGTCTCTTCTAATGATCATCAAGCATGGATAGTGATCAAGAAGGGGCCAAAGCCTATTCCTGGATTGACTGAACAAGATGGCACTGAAAAACCATTTGACCCTGAATAATTCGATATCATTAAGGAACAACGAGAGGTAATGCAAACTAATGTTAGAGCTATAAGTTTGTTATATTGTGCAGTGAGTGGAGCCGAATATGACAAGATATCAACATGTGAAACTGCGAAAGAAATGTGGGACAAGCTTGAAGGGACTTATGAAGGAACCACTAAAGTAAAGGAAGCTCAGATCAGTTCACTTGTGAATGAATATGAATTGTTCAAAATGGCCGAAGATGAAAATGTTGAATCCATGTTCTCGAGATTCAGTAAAATTGTCTGCGAACTCAAATTACTTGGAATGGTGTATTTAAATGCACTACAAGTCAGGAAACTCGTTAAAAGTCTTCCCAAGGCAACCAAAGTTGCCATTCTTGAAGATGGAGATCTACATAAAATGACTTACGATGAACTTCGAGGTAACTTAATGGCCTATGAACAGAATCATATCAACAACTACAACAAAGAGGATAAAAAGAAGGTGGTGGCATTCACAGCTGAGACATCTGAAGTTGAAGAAAAAGTTGATGGAACTGAAGACGAAGGAATGGCTCTCATAAATCGAGGAGTGAGACATTTGCTTAGACAAAGACCTCAACAGGACTTCAAGAATAATGATTTCAAAAGAAATAATGATCGATGCTACTATTGTGGAAAACCAGGACACATCAAACAAAACTGCCCAGAACGAAGAAGGAGAAATAATCGAAGAAATGAAGATCCAAAAAGTCTCGGATCATGGGATCAAGGAGAAACAACCGACGATGATCACGATGAAATGGAAAATCTATGTTTCATGGCACTAGGTGAAACAAGTGAGGTAAGGTCTTTTAACTGTTCAAATTGCAATGATCTACAAAATACTTTGGATATGGTTTCTAATGAATTACAGAAAGTTATTGATAAGTACAATAACATTGCACAAGAAAAGAAAGATTGGCAGATTCTTCTAGAAGCAAGTCAGATTGAAGTTGACTTACTAACAGAAGAACTAGAGGACGTAAAAATGCAACTAAATAGTGTCAGGAAATCTTCTAGTCATTGTTCTGTTTGATCTAATAGATCTATTCTCAACAGGAGAAGATCTCCAAATAAAATTTCCAACATATCAAATAGATCTATATTAAATTCTCACTCTCCTGATAATTCTGCTAATATTACTTGTTATACTTGCGGAGAATTTGGTCACAAATTCTTTAACTGTAGAAAATATTCCTCGGGAAAATGGATCTGGAGACCAAAAGTACTAATCATCAAGGACCCAAAAATACTTGGGTACGTAAAAAAACTAATCCTTTTGTCTTTCAGGAGCAATCTAAGAAAACCTATAGAAAAGGAATATGGGTGCTTGACAGTGGATGCTTCATATACATGTGCGGAAAGAAAGAAAACTTTAAAACTATAAAAAAGATCGATGGAGGATGTGTTAGATTTGGAGACAATGCTAAAGGGGAAGTAACTGGAGTCGGGACTATCACTCTCAGTTCATCATTTGATTTAATCTAAGTGTATCTGGTTGAAGGACTCAAACATAATCTCATGAGCATTAGTCAACAATGTGATGCTGGATTTCAAGTTACCTTCAACACAGCTAGTTGCATCATCAAACATCCTGAGAAAAGGCTCCCCCTTATCGGAGATCGAGTAAATAATATCTATGTCTTAAACAATGTTAATTTTCCTTCTCTTACGTGTCTTACTGCAGTCACAAGTGATCCTTGGCTATGGCATCGAAAACTTGGACACGCGAGTATGCATACCATTGAGAAACTATCTAGACTTGAACTAGTCATTGGTCTGCCAAAACTAAAGCTTGAAAAATATCATGTTTGTGACGCATGTCAGCTGGGTAAGCAGACTCGTTCATCCTTTAAAGGGAAAGATATTGTAAGTACCTCTAAACCTCTTCAGCTTTTTCACAAGGATCTGTTTGGTCCTACTCGAACTGCCAGCATTGGAGGTAACCGATACGCTTTTGTAATTGTTGATGACTTCTCAACGTTTACTTGGGTAATATTTCTCACTCACAAAAATGAAGCCTTTACTAATTTTGAAGTATTCTGTAGAAGAGTATAAAGAGAAGCAGGTTACTTCATCACAACTATTCATAGTGATCATGGTGGAGAATTTGAAAACAAAGCATTTGAAGATTTTTGCGCTCAAAATGGGTTCACTCAAAATTTCTCCTCACCCAGATCACCTCAACAAAACGGAGTTGTGGAAAGGAAAAATCGCTCATTACAAGATACAATAAGAACCATGTTTTTGGATCGAAATCTCCCTGATCACTTTTGGGTAAAAGCTGTAAGTACTGCTTGTCACATTCTCAACAGATGTCTCATCAGACCAATTCTAAAGAAGACTTTTTATGAACTCTGGAGAGGAAATAAACCAAACATTAGCTACTTCCATCCTTTTGGCTATAAGTGTTTCATTCATAACAATGGAGAATAATCTCGGTAAGTTCGATCCCAGAAGCGATGAAGGTATTTTCTTGGGATATGCACCTATTAGTAGAGCTTTTCGAGTTTTTAATAAAAGAACTTTAAATGTTAAAGAATCTATTCATGTAGTATTTGATAATACTAACCCAAGAGTTAAGGAAAGTAAAGTTGGTGATGATGAAGTTATTGATGTCCAACAAACTGAAGATACTTCACAAGTCTCTCCTGTCCAATCAACAGAAGATATCTCAAAGGCCACTCTTGAACCTAACACTGACAAATTAGCTACTACAGAGATAGAGTCGACTACACCAGTTGATAAGGCCAACATTGCTAGAGAATGGACACATAATTCAAACTATCTTGAGAATTACATTCTTGGGAAACCTAATGACAAAATGCGAACAAGGTCTTCACTCAGAAAACAAGCCTCAGTGGCTCTTATATCTCAAATGGAACCAAAATGAATAAATGAAGCTATGGAAGATGATTCATGGGTATAGGCAATGAAAGAAGAACTTGATCAATTCGAAAGAAATCAAGTATGAACCCTCATCAAAGGACCAAAGAATTGCTTAGTAATCGGAACCAAATGGGTGTTTCGTAACAAGTTGGATGAAAGTGGTAAAGTTATTCGGAATAAAGCAAGATTGGTTGCTCAAGGCTACTCTCAACAGGAAGGTATTGACTACGATGAAACTTGTTCTCCCGTAGCAAGGTTAGAATCTATTCGTATTTTACATGCATATGCATCATTTAAGCGTTTTAAACTTTTTCAAATGGATGTAAAAAGTTCCTTTTTAAACGGTTTCAGAAGTTTTTGTCAAACAGCCCCCCGAGTTTGAAAACCCCTCTTGCCCTGATTTTGTGTATAAGCTCTCAAAAGTGCTTTATGGTCTCAAACAGGCTCCTAAAGCATGGTATGAAAGACTTAGTACATTTTTACTTCAAAATAATTCTCAAAGGGGGAAAATTGACACAACCCTTTTTATTCAAAGATCTGGTTTATATATTCTCATTGTTCAAATTTATGTTGATGACATTATATTTGGTAGCTCTAACTCCTCTCTGTGTGAGAATTTTGCAAATCTTATGAAAGGAGAATTTGAAATGAGCATAATGGGAGAACTCACATTCTTCCTTGGACTACAAATCAAGCAGTCGACTAATGGAGTTTTCATTAGTCAATCCAAGTATACCAAAGAGCTAATAAAAAAATTTGGACTCGAAAAAGGAAAGGCTTTTGGGACTCCCATGAGTCCTTCCACATGTCTCGAAACAGACGCACCAGGAAAAGACGTGGATGAAAAAATGTATCGAGGAATGGTTAGCTCACTACTCTATCTTACTGCGAGTCAACCAGATATAATGTTCAGTGTATGCAAATGTGCATGATTTCAAGTCGCTCCAAAAGAATCTCACCTCAATGTAGTAAAGCGAATCATTCGCTATCTGATTGGTACCACTGAAATGGGTCTATGGTATCCTCACTCATCTCACTTTGATTTAATTGGCTATTGAGATGCTGACTTTGCAGGTGACAAAACTGACCGAAAGAGTACTAGTGGAACATGTCAAATTTTGGGACAATCCCTAATTTCTTGGCATAACAAAAAACAAATCTCGGTTGCTCTTTCCGCTATAGAATCAGAATATCTAGCCGTGGGAAGTTGTGGTACTTAATTGTTATGGATGATGCATCAATTACTTGATTTTGACCTGTCTTTCAAAGCAGTTCCTATTTTTTGCGATAATACTAGTGTTATTAGTCTTTCTAAATATACTGTGCATCATTCCAGGGCTAAGCTATTGATATTAAGCATCATTTTATTCGAAATCATGTTGAAAATGGTGATTTTTCATTGGAATTTGTTGATTCTGAAAATCAATTAGCAGATATATTCACAAAACCTTTACTTGAAGAAAGATTTTGTTTCCTTCGAAATCATCTGGGTATAATTGTTTTTGCATCATAATTTTATTGCCATAAATTATTTATTCGGTTAATTGTTGTTAGTTTACTTAATTGTTTTTCCTTATTCATTATGTCACTAATTAATTTATTTCCTTGCTGTGTGTCCATCATTACTTTCCGCCCTTTTATTTCTTCCATTATCGTCCTTTCCCTTTTATCTTTTCACCTCTGACCTTCTTGACTTTTCCACCTCCCCTAAAAACCCTTCGTCTCCTCTCTCTCTCTCCTCTACTTATTCTTCGTCTACTCTTCTCTTCTCCCTCATCTCACTATGCCTAAAACTCGCTCCATGGCCTCTCTAAAAAGCTCTAATCATCTCTTTGTAAATTCCCAGATGTTCTTTCGTTGTCATCCGACTCGTCTACTGATTCTCTTGCATCCCCTTCTCCGTCGACGAAGCGAAAAGCACATGTTGCTAAGACGAAAGGTCAGAAGAAACCCAGACCAAGCTCTTCTAGAACTCTCTCTCCAAAGAATATGCATCGTTTCTGGGGTATGAAACAAAAGAACAGGTATGAAAGATTCAAGTCTCGTCCTATAGTTTCCTGGTAGGGTGGTAAATCTCAGTCAACTGCGAGTCTCAAATTGTCCAGTAAGTTCGTTCTTTAAAGCTCAAAAACTCTCTTTACTGTCTACCCTTTGTGGACTTGAATTGTTTAAGGATGATGTTCATTTATTTTATGCAAATCTTCGTATATCTAGCGACAGCGGTGAGTTGGAAACCCTAGTGTTGGGTAATCGTCTAATTATTAATGAATCACTATTTGAGGATGTGTTTGGCACCAAATTTTTTGGTGTGATTTCATACATGAATGGTCTGTGGCCTAAGGATTTTGAAGCGACTCTTAATGGTGCTAAGACCATCGTGGTTGAACCCGGCGCAAACCTGTCTGATTTTGGTCCTCTTTCTCTATGTTTTGAACATCACATTTTAGCGCATATTATTGCTACTACTCTATTTCCCAGGAAAGGTTCTCTCAGCAACATCTCTAACAGAGATGTGTTTGTGCTTTACTGCCTACTTAAGAAATATCGAATCAATTGGGCGGCATGGTTTAAGGAGTATATGTGGGAAAGTTCTGAGGAATCTAATCCCTCTGCCAGATTACCCTATGGGCTGCTCATCTCACAAATCTTAGTGGATAAAATGGTGGACCTCTCCATGTTTACACCCATTGTAATCAATGCAACTTATGATTCGCGCACTTTCTCGAGTATGGGATATGTGGAGGTAGGTGACAGGTGGGTTAAGAAGGACTTTGTTCAAGAAAGGGTTGATACTACAAAGCTAACTAAGATATCTGCAGAGTCGGCTGCTCTCCTACTCTGATGAACTCAAAACTCACATCTTGGATGTTGAACGTGGACTGGAAACTCTTCATGATGCTGTCGAGAAGGTATTCCGGCTTCAGAAAGATACTAGTACAGATGTAGGTAAGCTTCAGATTTCTATGACTGGGATCAAGCAGAAAGGTATCTCAACTGTCAACAAGCTAATCGGGCAAGTCGACTCTCTCAAGAATGGAGTTGATTCTTCCAACAATGAGCTTGCAATCTCGGTTCAGAACTCCTACTCTAGTTTATCCAAGACTGTGGAACGCTCCTACAACTCGTTCAGTGAAAAGGTTATCAATACCATGAAGTACTCCTGGGGTAAAAATCGTTAGTTTTGTGTTTCTTTTGATCTTTTGAACAATTTCGGATAGGGGTATGTCCCTGTCTCTTTTGGACTGTACTATGAAGGCTTTATGCCTTCCTACTCTTCCTTTCTTTTAGTTCTAGTATATGCTTTCTAGTTTGTGCTCTCTCTTGCTCTTTATTTTTTATTATGCCAAAGAGGGAGAATGGTTCTCACTGTTATAGGAAAAAATAAAGTCAGGGGGAGCTTCAGCATATCAGCATATCAGGGAAGTCTTATTATCTCTTTAAAGTTATTAAGTCAGTTGTCATTATCAAAAAGGGAGAGATTGTTAGCTCCTTGTAATCAAGAAGTTTTAATAATGAAAACATTTAACTGACTTACTGCCTATTGCAGGAAAAGAAAGAGAACCAAGTCACGCACACAAACGCCCATGGAAAGGAATATGCTGACAGAGTCAAGCACACAAGAAAGGAAAGGGATTATCTGTTTAAATCAATCAAGGCAAGCCTGCACATATCAAAAGACATATACAAGGAAACAAGAACAGCGAAAGAAGAAGATATTCACTCAATCAATCTAGGAGTACAATATGCAACTTCACTTGAACTTATATTGTAATCCTCTTTCATCTTTCATAAAGCTTTGTACACGAGAGTGAACAATTGTAAAAGAAAAGAAGAAGGAAAGATTCTGAGTGTAGGTTATACAAGTAGAGGTAGTGTCGACATAGAAGCTCTGATTTGCATATCAGACAGGACTTGAAGATTGCACTTCCTGTACAACCAAGTTTGCATCAAGCTCTAAAGAAAACCCTTGAAACCCAAGGGGACTAGACTAGGCACCACATCGGTGATCCAAACCAGTATAAAACATTATGTGTCAATTTACTTTTAGCATCTTGTCTTGTTTTATACTGTTGAACTAACTTGCAGGTGAGTCGACTACTCCTCACAGGAAGTCGACTGAAAGAATTTTTAATTCACCCCCCCCCCCCCTCTTGACTTTCATTAATTTCACTTTAAACAAGATTGAATGTGTAATAGGTTGTCATGATAGTTTAAGCGTGTAACTGACTTTTCGGAACAAGTTTAGGGGGGAATTTATGTCTTTTCTCTTTTAAGAACAAGATTGCTTGATGCAAATTAAATGAAGAAATACATCCACGAATTATTTGGTTTTTTGGTATAAGAAATGCAATAATCTTTGTATTTGGTTAGCTAGAATAAAACTAATTCTAATTTGATTTGAATCGGTATCAATCAAATCTCAATTTATTATCCATTTATCCTTATAATACAGCTAATAAACCCTTTTTCTGACACCAACTATATAACTCTTAAATTTAATAAAATACAAATATAAAAAATTTCCTAGTCCACATTACTATTTCTAAGACGACTGCTAATAATTCATTACTTAAAAACTTCACTTATATCTCTTATCTCTTCGTCATGTGAGTGGTTCCAAGTGCAATGAACAAATGGGAAAAAGGAACAAATCATGTGTATAGTTACTAATTAAGTTTTAACAAAAAGTTTACCTTGATTTGACATCACCCAGATCATATGCACATGTTGCTTTCTTTGTGGTGCCTTTATTAAGATTTCTTTTACATGTGCAACGACAACACGTATAATATTGAGAGGTCATTTGATAGGGTATATATGAATTAATGAATAAATTGTGTTGGTTGTGATTTCCCCTTAGTCAAGTTGTGGCATTTGGTACCGTCACAATTTAATTTTACTACTATATATATGAGTTGTTTGAAATGAAATGAGTAAAATTCTACTTGAGGTGCTAAAAGTGTGAGTATATTTATATATGTATCTTTTCACTCTAGTGTTGATTATTGCATTGGGATACAACAAAGATTTCTTTTTACAATTGGTTTATAAGTTTTCAACAATATTATTAGCACAATTTAATTTTTTTCTACCAGAATTATTTATTTTATCATTAATAAATCAACCTGCAATGGTTAGCAACCATCTCTAATAGAAAAAGAAAAAATCTTCAGTAATGCGAAATTTAAAAACAATTGCATTATTGCTACTAAACCATTGTTGTTACTGCAAATTTTAAAAATATTTTCGCCACTTAACCGTCACATATGATGTGCCAAATTTGTGAAAACAAAAAATAGGAAAGTCCATCGTGGCAGCCACATCATTATCGACGTGGCATCCACGCGTTTACCTCGTCATTGCTACGAGGTTTTCATATCATTCTTTGTTTCATTTAAATTGTTTTATTCATGTGGATTTCCAAAACGGTCACCTTTGAATTATATGTATTTCATATCGAATATATTACCGCAAAAGTGTTTCTTTCGGAGGCATCCACATTCCACAATTTGAAATAACTTTCTATACTTGATATTATTTGTCCTTTGGAAGTTAGTCTAACTATATTCGATCCTTTTCGACTTCATATTACTACTCAATTATGATATCTTTTAAGCATAAAATTACGATTCCTATTTGTCATTCATGACCTTTTTTTAAGTAGTGATACATTAAAATAGCTAAGTCGAAATGTGTTTTATTAAGGGCATCTTACATAAATTTCACTATTATAAATCCTAATTACTAGGATTTTTGATAGTTTGTAATATTACTTTTTATATATATTTTGACCTCGAGATATATGTATGATTAATGGCAAGCTACATGTATCCAACAGTTTTCAAAGCCGAGATTTAAATTAAAGGGATGTAACTTATGTCCTTAATTAAAGGATTAATTGATGACTAATTAACAACCCAACAGATATACAGGATCCTTGAGTATCAACTCTAACAAGTTTCCTAAAATAACAAAATCATAAATCCAAGTAATTATGTTATTGTACTCTTCATCTTCTTCATGGGTTCCTTCCAACGTACAACAATCTAGTTGAAGGGTATCTCGGCTTTAAAAATTATTGGATACATGTATCTTGCCATTAATGATACATATATCTCGGAGCCTAAGTTGTAAAAGTTTATACAATCGAACTTTAGAGAAATATGAACTCTATCTCAGATACATGAAAGAGATGTAAAACAAAGATACATTGAAATAATGAAAAAAAAAAGTAATTTACCTCTTTGTATACTTGAGATTATCAAGATTTAGTTTTGAATTTGAAACATACAAACACATATTGAGAAGATTAAGGAAGAAAGGAAGATGATAAAGGTGTTTGAAGATGGTGGGGTCAGGGGTGGGGGTGAGGGTGAGAGATACGAAAGGTAATGGGATTGAGGGAGGGGATCGACTGATTGAGCCATTGAGGTGAGAGGAAAAAATTGAATTAATAATTAAGTATTAATTAAAGAGTTTAAATTTTAAGATAATTACAATATCATATTTAAGGGATTGGTGTATCAGATTAAATATTTTAAAATATATCATATAAATGTCGAAGTGTTATTGTGTGTAATTTTTTTAAACTAGAGGTAAATTAAGTATATATGATAATAAAGTATGTCTAGTTAGGTAGTTTTCCATTTATTGTTGGTGGAGTTGAACGCACGTCTTCTATATTGATCGCAAGTTCGCAACAATTGATATATTTATAATATTCTTATATTTTTCATTTAAAAAAAAAAAAAAACTAAAAACGATATCTCACTATCTAAGTGATCATGACACATTAAATGTAACTAAACGGAGTGTGACTAGATTGAAAATTTTAAATCAGTCCAAATTAATTAATATAACACCGGATAATAATGTCATCTTTTGTTTATACTATTCATTTATTTATTGGCTCTAGATAAATCCAGTGATTAAGATAATACAATTTGTTAATCATAAATTTCATATTGAGGGTGATCGTTAATAAAATTTTGAATTGATTTCAGTAAATATAAAATTATCAACCGTACACAACTAAAAATATGAGTTTTTTTTTTTTTTTAAAGAGTGAGTAAAGAAAGTAGCTAGAGGGAGTCATTATCATGTTGAGGAATCAAATCATTAAAATCAAATCAATTAAGTATAAGTTTATAACAGCACATTAAATCTCACTCGTTGGACTTAAAAGTAAGGATTAAATGATGAGTTATTCCAACTTAATCTAAACATATTTTTTTGTTTTTAATATGGATGTCGATGGGTAGCTAGCGTGGAAGCTCATCATGCCTACTAGGAACCTTGTAATAATTAGGCCCCATAATATTTCACTATCACCAACTGTTTCTGTTGGAAATGGTCAAACTTTTTTATTATTAAAAGTTTATTTATTAAAGTAAGCTACTATTCAAGATAACTGAAAAAAGCATCCATGGTTTTTTACTTTTTATCTCAAATCCACCTTTTATCTTGTTATAAAAGGAGTGTAACAATTAAAGGTCATATAAATTTATTAGTTCGTTTCAAGAAAACAAGAGATACATTTTTATACATATATTTAAGTGTACAAATGTTACATATTTAATATCCAAAATTTCAGTGTTCTTTTTCTTTATTATATTTTGTGTAATGAACAATGTCAAACAAATGTAGTACTTTTTTAAACAATTAAAGGGTATATTTTAAATCGTAAAATTTCAACTGATACTCTTCCGCGGACCGCGAGAAAAGATCATCTTAAACTAAATAACGTTTAAATTTTATACATGGACAATATAAACAATATTTACACAATTTATTTATTTTTCAGTAATCTAAATCCAATTAAATAGATATTTTCTTCGTCCTTTTTTACTTATCAAATTTTGACTTGACACATCTATATATTAAGAAAATATTAATTGATATAGTGAGTTTACCATTTAATCCTTATTAATTGATATGATCTCAAATATATTTACTCACTACATTTTTCAAAGACATTAACTCAATTTTAATGAATTGAGGGTATAATAGGAGAAAATAAATTGTCCAAAAATAAGAAGTAAAAAGGTAAATTAAATTAAGAAATATTTGACAAGTGGGATGGACGGAGTACTCCCTCTGTCCAACAATAGTTGTCTACTATTGACTTGACATGGCGATTACGAAGCAATAAATTATATGAGTAATTTTACCAAATCATTCATATTAAATATAAGTTATCTAAACATTGAAAATGAACAACATATAATAGCAAGGGTAAAATAAACACAATATGATAAATTATTCATTGATTTTATAAATTGGACAAGTATTATCAGACATTTCAAATTAGTATAGTGAACACGTAAAAATGAACGGAGGGAGTAGTTGAGTTGAGCAGGCTTGATGGGATATGAAGTAGTTACGTACCACAGTACCATACAAATTAGAATTGTATGTAGATTATTTTCCAGAGATATGTTATAATTATCATTAATGGTCCTATCATACGACATTGACTAGTTTAGGCTGTAACAACGGTTAGTTTGTACATACTAGAATATTAAATTGGGTTATTAAAATATGCATGTATACTAATCAATTCTTATTTCTGGGTTTTATACGATTCATTCACTTTGCATTGGACTAAATCAAATTATATTTTAAGTTAAAAGGTCAATTTAAAATCTTCGCGAACCTAAACGAAAAACTTGGTTAGGGGTACAGGTGGTAATTTTATCAAAAATATTAAAATTAGAAATTTGTACTAAAAAAAAGACAATAAAGAAAATGTACAGAGAAAGATTGATATATTGTTCACTTTAATTGATATACAAATGAATTGAATTGAGTTTCTAAATGTAAAAAAAAAAAATTGTTGCAGGGTTTTCAGGAAGTTGCAAGGCTTTTTCAGAAAGTAGTTGTAATTAAGGCCTTTTAGAAGCTGCCTTCTTGAGCTACTTACAATCTATTTATTTGAGCTACTTACAAGTTGTTTGCTTGATTGCAAGTCTGAGAACATAGTTTTAAGTTGCTTGCAACTTATCTACTTACAAGTTGTATGTTTGATTGCAAGTTGCTTGCAACTTCTCTACTTGGAAATTGCCTGCTTGATTGCAAGCTTACCCAGAAAATTGTATAATATACGTTCATAATATGACGAATTTCTAACACACACCTTTGCATGTTAATTAATAAATAATGTGTCTCAATAAAATCTTACTAGAATAGACTTCATGAAGAAAAAAGAAGGCACATATTTAATAATATGCCTTGTAAGTTGTCTCGTCAAATCTTAGCAGAAAACCTTAATGAAAAAAACCTCAATTAAAAAAGAACCACTAATCTAAACTTCAAAATAGTGTTTGTGAATTGAGATAAAGCACAAGAAGGTGGACAAGTCCAAATCATATTGTCTATGTTAAATTTAAACTTCCCCATGGTTCTCCAAATAGGTTACCAGCTTTATTTGTTTCTCTATAAATGTGATGCACTTATGATTTATTCATTACTTCAAGTAAAGTAAGAACTTGTAATCATTTGACTTATGTGAATATAATACATGCATTTTGTAAAGTGATTAAAAAAAAATCTTGCTTAGATCTTTTAATACCATAGAATCAATCTAAACCACATCATTGGTGATTAAAATGTCAAATTCTAAGTAGTCCTTCATCCTTAAATCAGAGGTTTCAGGTTCGAATTTTTTTGGGTATGAAATCACTTTGTTAGGATGCTTTACCGGACTTTCTGGTGCGAATCCAAATTTAATCGGACTCCAATACAGATATTGAATATCAAATGAAACACCAAAAAGAAAAATGGTAAACCTAGACATATACTCTATACTCAAAAGTAAAAATTCCTGTTTTACTTCTTAACTAGAGTGACAAAAAGAAAACGACATTAGGACACAAATAGGGAAAAAGGCTGAGAGGACAATGGCTCCTCTATAGAGCAAAGGGCAGTTTACTTTTTCGAACTTCCTCTTTTGGACTTCAACCTTAGATTGTGAAAAATATACCCTCTATGATTGATATTAATAATATAGTTAAATTTGTCATTCCTAATCACCCATGTTACTGTTAATTAAGCAAAATAATTATGCTTAAAGTTGAAAATGAATAAAAATGGTTTTAAATCGAGTTTAGGGAATATCAGTTTAACCTCTATCTATGCACCGTAAAATAAAATATATTTTGATCTATCACGTCATTTAAAAAATAATTAAGGTAGCAACTAACAATCCATAAGAAGCATACTTAATTAGTAGAAAAATAAAGCGTGCAACTACCTTCTTTCTATATATATACACGTTAAAATATACCATTCTTATTGCATATAATTAAATTAATTAAATTCTTGAAGAAAATATAAATATTTTAAAAAGGAATTTAAAGGGAAATTTTCTCCAATTTGCGAGAAGAATATACATATGGAATTTATGATTAAAGTTCCAAAAAGAAGAAGAAAAATACATACGACATAGGCATAAATTATAATACATAAATATGTCATTGAACTTGGTCTCAATTAATATTTATGTTCTCCAATTTGGAGTATGCACAAGTAGACACTTGAATTTGTATAAATTGAACAATTAAACGCACAAATTTTATACGGTATAATACACAATGCAAATTGTCATGTAGGACGTACATGTCTACTTATTCCATTCTATACAAGTTTAAGTTTTATGTCCACTTGTACTTAGCTAAAATTGAGAGACATAAATATTAATTGACATCAAGTTAAACAATACAGTTGATGTATTATGTCAATCACATATATAGAAGCAAAAGATAAAATGGAAAGCACACTAATAAAAAGAAATAAAAAGAGAAATCAACAAAAAGTAGTAAAGGGAACTTGTAGTGACTCAAATGTAGCATGGTAAGTGCTAAACGTGGCATAAAGAACCAAAGTTGGAAATGATTGCTCTTTTTTTTTAACTCACATGGAGATAACACCCTTCTTTTTTTCTTTTATCCCTTTCCACTATGCCGGAATTGGATGGATTTGCCGACCACAAAAGAATTGTGAGGATAAGAGGATGCCATTATCTCTAGAGGATTGACATGTTCATGTAGTTGATGATTGTAGCCATGATAAAATTATAGATAAAATCCCTCCAAATTAAAGGTGGATCTATAGAATAAATGGCTAATGGAGGATAAGGATTAAGTTAAACCTAGACTTATAAGATCAAAAAGGGAAAAGATTTTATGATAATCTATTTTATCATCTCATATGATCAAACCCTAGATCCATTATGCTAGCTTTGTTATTTATGGAGAAGATTTATGCGTCCCAAGGAAAAGATAAATTATTACTCCCTAAAGTACTACTATCTAATTTCGGTATGTTGATTAAGTAATTGTCTAGAAAAGAGGCTAGAATGATAAAATATAAATTTAACTAATTACTCCTTCGGTTTAAAAAAGAATGATCTATTTTTTTAGTCTCTTTTAAAAAGAATGACCCCTTTCTTTTTAGCAACACTTTAATTTCAAATTTTTTTCACGTGACATATTAATAAATTAATTAAGGCCATAGGATTAACGGGTCTTTTGATATATTTGGCATAACTTTAATTTAGGACTTTAAGATTGAAAAGTCTTCTTTATTTTCATAAACTTCGTGTCAAATCAAATTAGGTCATTCTTATTTTGAATGGAGGAAGTATATTGTATATCTAGACTCTAGAATAGTTGATCCTGGCCATGCATGCAGATATAATACGTATATTTAACAAGATTAACATAGTTGTAGCAAATGTGTGTTATAAAAGAATATGTCATCGATTAAATGAATTTATAACTATATATTGGGTAATTTATGCTGGTGGGGGTGTCATCATCATATCTCATTTGTTCATGACTTACGTACATAGATATGATTAAAGCGTTTCATAAAGGTGCAAATAGGAAATAGGTGAAGAATTGCACTAAAGAGATGAAGGATTAGGTGACCTTTAATATTGTTTTATGGTGAAAGCTGTATATCACTTAATTGTTTTCATCTTATTTTATGATCCAATGGAGTAAACATACTTTATAATTTGATTCTCATCATTTATAGCTAACTCTAATTGAGTTTTAGTTCCTTCTCTGTATACATTATTAATACTATTATATTAATATACCCAACTTGGACATTTAGTTGTTTTATTGATTTAACGAATTAGTAGAGTACCTATCATATTTGAAACACCCCCAAAGTATTTGCCATCGTTTATGCGGGTAGGTTAAGCTTTCGTTGGAGCATGTGATATGAAGTTATGATTTTAAATTAATGTTTGAATATGTGATTAAGAAAAAATGCAAATACGATGTAATATATTATATCTTAATATGCACCAGTACAAGAGAGTGACAGAGCATGACTGATGCTAGTAGGAGGGTAGTTGTTGATTATAATATTTATTAATCCTATTTGGCTTTATATATCTAGCAAAAAGAATTTCTACTTTATCTGCTTAATTACTGGTTCCCAATTACAAACAAAGGATGAACTATGTATAACAAAAAAGAGTTTGTCATATCTAAGTTAGTATCTTAGCTAGAATATATGTCACTTGATTTCCCTCTCGATATCTATGCTGCACTAGAGGGTTCCCCAGTTGTCGGATTAGATCCATGCAATAGACAAAATATTAGCATAGGGTGGGTGATCATCTTCTAAGTACCAGATGATTTCTTTACAATCTATAGAGGATTCTAGGGGCCTTAAAGCTAATATGTCACTATGAAAGCTAACTTGATAAAGTTAGGTGACTTTTAAAAGACAAATAATAAAGGACTATAAAAGCTAATTAACCAAAATTAAGTAATCATCTAAGCTTTTTACTCTTATACTTTATAATCATCTTAACTTGTAACTTCTAATACTACTCCATCCAACACTTGAAAGACATCATTGTCGATTTTTTTTCCTATTCAAGAATTTCATAAAAATATTACTTCATCTTATTTGTTAGTATTAGAGATAATTAATATTTTTTTAGAAATATCTTCTACTACATAACCAAACATAAAAAAAAAAAATCCAGTCCAAGTTACCTTGCCAATCAAATCAAACGGAGATAACATCAGATTGCCACAAAGGTTGTGGTCACTTTCTCAATTTCGAAAAATCTGCACTTCATTTTTTCTTTCTCCTGATAATTTGAACTCCATAAATTATCTTTTTCCCCACCACTATCACAGTCTCATCATAGCCCATTAAACTGTTTTCTCCAAAGTTTTTTTTTGTAATTTTTCCAAATATTTATAGGAAAAATTACCTAATTATACAAATATTTCCACAATATTTATGATTTTTTCTTATAATTTAAAATAATTACATTTTATTCCATTAATTTATATTTCAAATCAAATTCATTTAGATACATGTTTTTTTATGTAAGATGCACTAAAATAGGAAGAAAAACTTGAGCAAGATCACCAGAAGGGAGGCGAGAGAGATTTATTTATGTATCCCAAATATGTGAATCACACTAGATACACACTAGACACATGTATGTGGTGTGATTCCCAGGTAACTGGGATATCAGATACGTGAATGAGATATTAGAGTGGCAAACGAGATGGGAGAGCTGATCGAGCAAGATTTGCTTAAGTATTTCAAATACATGCGAATTCACTTGGATACAATGTATATAAAATAAATTACACATAATTTTAACCGCATATATCTCGAGATACATGTATTATAAACTAGTATGTATTAACTAATTACTCTTAAATTAGTGAGATTTCTCTAAGTTACCTATATTTATATGCGGAAGTCAGGGGCAGTCACCAGTTGGACATCCTTCGTCAAAAAATTACGTTGTGTATATATATGTCATATTGTACATTTAAAGTATATATTAAAGTTGAACACCCTTGACAAAAGTTATGTCTTTGACGCAATGGTAATGAATGTTCATTTGAATAAAGAAGTTATGAATTTGAACCCAAATAACACAATACGTATTTTTTTTATTTTAATAACCACATACCATTATTCTTAAACATTCTTGATAAAAATTCGGAGTCATCCACCGATGACAGTTAGTTGTCAGGCAGTCTCTTTCTTTCACAATCATGGCTTACTTTGATTATAACAAATCTTGTGCATCCAAACAAAATAACAATAATGATATTGAAATTATTTTAAAGGAGAAAACACCTGACAAGTACACAAAAACTTGAATACCACAAATTAGGCTGGGTAGGGCCATGTGTGGGCCTAAAAGCAGTGAACCCACGTTTGAAACAGTGGGCCGACACCCACCGAAACAAAGGGTAATTGTTCTTGTGACACATGAAGACATACATATACTTCTTCTATTCCAATTTGGACAACAAAAGTTGGTATCACAATCTAGTTTTTTAGGACTCTCATGCAAATCATAACAAGTGTAGTATTAATAGTCATTTTTGTTTGTTACTCCTACAATTCACTCTCACTTGTCATGATTAGATTAATTTAAAATCTCAAAATTTGAAAATTGTATATATAAAAAGTTACGTTCTATAAGTTACGATCCTTCTCATATTAATACAATAAAAAAGAGAAGTTTTGAAAACACTTTTGAACTTGACACTAATTATTAGTTTCATTATCGAATTATTGACAGTACTCCTCTAATTGACTAATTAAACTTAGATACATCCCGATCTGTCACATGACATAGGAAATGATTTCAAACTCTTGTAGAAGCATGCAATTCTCAATAAACAATCGAGAGAAGTGTTGAAAACACCCTAAACTTGGCGAGAATTTAAGAGTGTATTTTACTCATGTTATAAGATCGAGGTTGTATTTAAGTTCAATTAGTCAAATAAAAAGGTGTTTTTAAGGCTATAAATAGTTCGAAATGAAACAACAATTCACGCCGAATTTAAGAATATTTTCCGTACTTCTCTCTAATAAAAAAATATATCTTAAGATGTTGATCAAGCATGCCGTTAACTCTCAAAAATCAAAATGTAACAAGTAAAAGTCAATTAAAAAAATGTATTCTAGGTCACACAAAATTATTTTTTCGTAAATTGGTTGAGACCCTATTCAATTCAAGGGTTTAGAAACCATATTTTTAGGTTTTTGACTAATTACAATACTCGTAAAAGAACCTATGTTAATGAAAGGACTGGGGAAGCACACATCTCAGATAATTACTCTTTCTCCATTTTTTAATTTTACTTGTATAAATAAATTCTCATTTTATTTATCAAACTACTTTAGTATATAAAAGAAAGACAATTTATTTTCTTTTTCTTTCCCATTAACCTTAATAATTTTTAGGGATCTTTTACAAAGAAGGCTTCTCAGCTGATCTGGGCCTTTCATTTCCTTTTTGTTCTTTTAATTCTGTTTTCTGTCTTTCCTATTTGGGTTCACTTGGCCCACTTTGTACAGATTTAAGCAATTAATAAAAGGGAAAATTTTCAAAACAACAATATTTTAGCTTCTTATAGGACTCCTTGGTCATATTTTCAATATTTATTTAAAATGTCAATATTTTAGTTTGTTAAGGGCTGAGTTATGTTTTTTTTTTAAAAATTTGTTTAATGGGAAAGATTACAAATACTTAACAACAGAATGGAGAAAATCATGGGACAAAATATTTTTAAAAAGGTAAAAATCTTTCAAAATTTTCATCAGTTACGTATTCAAAGGAGAAATACAAAAGTGGGCCTCTATCCATTGTTCTTTGATGAGTCTTTCTCCATTATTCTTAAAAATTTCAAAAACAAGTTTTGAATCAGTCGACTCTTTTCCGAATTCAATCTCGATCGTTTTGGATAGCAAAGTCAATTACACAAATTTCTTTAAAGTTTGATATTGTCGGTGAAAACTCAAAAAAAAAAATGATTAAGTTTTTTTTTTAATTGTCGATTATTTAATTTGTTTATAGGTGATATTCGTAAATCTCGACTAGAAAATTGGGTAGACTTTTTATTTTTTTTTGTGATGAATGTAGTGGAATGTTTGAATGTATTGAGATTTTAACCTTTTTACGAAATTGTAGCAATTCTAGGATTTATAATGAATGAAAGTGCGTGTTTTTTTGTTTTTGTAGCTGGTGTTTTTGAATACAACAAATATATTATATTCCAATACAATTATATAATGAGTAACTAATTTGGGATACAATCGACAAAATGTATGTGTTATAATAATTATTGTTGATTTGTATTGAATACTAGATACAATTGAGTAAGGATACAATTTTGATTTTTGTATCTGGTGTTTTTGAATACAACAAAGATATTGTATCCCAGTATAATTAAGTAATGAGTAACTAATTTTGGATACAATCGACGAAATTTATGTGTTATAATAATTTAATGTTGATTTGTAGTGAGTAATGAATACAATTGAGAACTAGATACAAATTTATGTTTTAACTAAGGAGGAAAAATACACAATTTTCTAATAGTGCATTCTGGAAAAAAAAAATTCTAATATAATTGTGTCTGATATATAAATATGAATTTGTATTTATTAATGTAGTTATGGGAAGCATTAATTTTCTAATCATGCAAAATACGAAATTATTAAATATGAATGTATAAAAAATCAAACAATATATGATGTATGAATGCTAATGTAGATTACTACAATATACTAAAATCTCAAATATAAAAAAAAAGAATCACAAAAAATATCAGATAATAGTGTTTAAAAGACGAAATCTCACGAAATACTTGGTGAATATGAAAACAAACTCACATCAAAATTGAAAAAAGACGGAAAATCTAAAATACATAAATCCAAAATATAAAATACTTGGTGAATATGAAAATAAAATCACAAGAAATCTCACAAAAAAATTGGTGACTTTGAATTTACCTTTATAAATCATAATCTTTTGAATTAATTGAGAAATTTCTTGAACAAATTGTGAAAAATTGAAGAGTTAATTTTCTTGAACAAGGAATAAGTCAAAAGTGGTGAAAACAGGAAGAGAGAGAAAGTAGTGAGTTAGGGTAAAACCAAGAACGATGAGCAAGTGGGTAGTGAGTGATTTTTTTTTCTTTTTTACTCGACAGTGATGTAGAAATTGGTTCAATGTGGCCTGTGGGTCTCATTTGAGAAATAAAAGAAAACAAATTTAATTATATTAGGATACAATTTATTTCCTAAAATATTGACATTTTGACATTTTTAATAATAATTTTAAAATGTAGATGTTTTTAATAATTATGTTAGAGATTGTGACTAGTTTGCTAATTTTTTCTTAATAAAATGGAGCTCTTAGCTCCACATAATTTATTTTTTAGAAAAAAAAACCTTAATCATTCATTTCAAAATAATTTCACAAGTCAATTAGACTATACACCAATCGATATATAAATATCATGATAAAATATATATTTTTATTTATTATTTCTTAAGAATGTGCATGCAAGTTGATCTATCATGGACAAGTAAAGTGAAAGGAGGGAGCATATACATGTCTGGTAAAAATTCTAAATTTACCATATAATAATATATTTACATAGTTTGTATTTCTTTTTCTTTTTCATCTTGAAAAAGAATTATGACTTAGACAATTGGTACTCTATCATGGAATCCAACTACATTAACACTAAGGCTACCTTAACATTTTTCAATTTTTTGGATTCGAATGATTATTAAAATTGACATGGTACTCTAATGTAGTTTATAAAATATAACAATTTTTTTTTATTCTGAATATTTTATTGTGAAGCTAAATAGTGGGTGAACATTGATACAAGAAGGATCATGTGCATAATATATTTTACTATAATTTTATTTAGAGTCAAGACAATAAAGTTTGCTGGTCTTCTTCCTCTAGTATTGACTTCGAAAAATACATATATGAAGTCTTTCTCTTGGCGGCCAAGGTATACAGAATATAGTCTCCTTGTGAAATATGGACTCTTTTTATTTCTTATGAATATTGAATTATATAGGCACATACTTTTAGGTACTTTTTTTAACTATTAAATTAAATAATATAGGGTCTTCATGTTCCCATGCGAGGAGACTTTCTTGGATCATAGTCTTTCCATAATGTCGAATAAATGTCCCACGTGAAGTTTGTCTATACATATGACTTCTCTTTCTTTTCTATTTATCAAAAAAAAAAAAAAGTGAGCTAGTTGTAAGTATATTTATTGGCATATGGAATATTTATCGGTATAATGATTTTTATTTTTAATTAAAAATTTTAAAATTGAATTTTGAGGATGAAATCATCTTTAATAAGTAATTTTTTGTTCTCGAATAAAAATGTAAATCAAAAGGAAAAAATAATTACATAATGGTTGAAAATGGATTTGTTATCAACATAGGTTGTGGTGCAATGGTTGAATTGTTTAATTCATAATCAGAGTTTTAGGTGCAACCCAGGGTATGGATAAAATCATGTTGGAAGTGCTATCTTCAAATAGACTCTGCAATGCGCGATTCAAATTTAGTCAAGACTTAATATGACTCTGTATGGGAAACCAAAAGAAGATTTGTCCATTATATATCACACTTATTGGTGATACATGAACCTTTTCTTGCAATGACTTTAATGAGTTGGGTGAATATGCTTTTGCCTTGATTCTAGATTTCACTTGATAATTATTGTAGTACTTCTATTCTCTCTCCATTCTGTGTAATTAACACACCATGTGATAAAAAAATAAAAATAAAAAATAATAAAAAAAAGATACTGCACCAATAATCCTATCAATGAACATAGACTTATTAATTGTATCTATTACTTTTGGTTTGAGAGCGCTAGTTTCTTGACCAACTTATATTATACTAGATTAATAAATTAAAAGGGGTCCAACTACTTTAAATTTGACCCCTATTTAGTTATGTAAACACATTAATACCGTAGGGAATTATAATTAGAAAAATATTGTATTGAAACAAGAACCTTTCATTAGACTATATGGTAGTTTGGAAATCAACTTGTTGAAATATCCAATATTATATTTCTACATTATTTATAACAATATGGCTTTAATTTGCAACCAAACGACCCCTTTAAGGTATATAGTTCAAATTTGGTAATGATGTTTTAATTTTGTTCTGTTAAATTAGAAGATGAGAGATCTTAGGTGCATATATGATCTATTTCCTGTTCCTTTTCATATTATTAAAAATATTACGATACATTATTTATTTATTTATTTTTCTCATTTTCTTCTTAAAATTAATTAATTTCTTTTTATAAGTATTTTAACTGTTGTAAAGTTCTAAAAAAAGTCATTATTAATCTTGATATTAATGAATAAAACACATAAATTAAGTATATTAAAAAATATTTAAAAAATTAATTTCTTTAAAGGCATCTAAAAGAAAATGAAATAAGTAATTAGAGACTAATGGAGTATAAAATCTCCTTTGATAACATATTCATATTGTCTACGTGGTGGTTTTGTGTCGTCAAATTAATTTATTAATTCACCTGCTAAACTAACACGCATGTGCGATTATATTGATTGGTCCTTCATTTCCAAAAAAAATGTAAATGGAAAAACATTTATTGTCTAAAGTTCTCTGTTCCCAAAATTACATTTCTCAAGACAATTATATAGGTTTCGATGACAACGAATTCAAAATTTTTTTTTTAGGCGAAATGGTGTGGTGGACCCTTATACTTGTTTATGATTGTATTTTGCATTCTTCTACTTACCCTTTTGTCATCTGGATCCCTGAATCCATCCACACACAACATTTTAAACACAATTTTTGATGTGGTATGGTGTGTGTTGCACAAACACGTACACGTTGGCAAAAAAGAAAAAAAGTTTTAATCCACATATGAGTATTATATTCCACGTAGCAAATGACTCATATGAACTAAGAATAGTTCACTGCGATTTTTCCAAACGTTCGGGACTTTTCCACTTTCTCCCCTTCTCCTCTCCGCGATTTCTCATAGTTTCTCTGTGATTTTGCTCAGTTGAAGCTCAGTTTCACTGCGATTTTCGTTGTAAGTTGTTGCCTTTTGCGTTAGTTCTGATTTTTTTTTCATTTTCTTTGTGCGTATTAGTTTGATTTTAGGGGCGATTGTCATTCGATTTTTCAAAAATATTTGAGGATTTTACTTTGGTTTGGGTGTAATGTTAGTATAATATGCTTTCGTTGATCTATGACTTCGAGTGACTTCAATGGCATATTTCGTGAATTCGAGTAGATTCTAGGGTTTATTCGTAAAATCTCAATTTTGACTAAAATTAATATTTTATTTTCGTCAATTGTCTTGGGTATTGATAGTGTTAGTGGTCCATTGTTACATAAGATTCTTGACACATTGTTTCCTTAAAAAAAATTAGGGATTTTTGTTATTTTTACTTACAGGCTTGGTAAGTTAATGGCTTTAACTATAGTTATTTTTCTTTTGACTTTACAGGCATGGTAAGTTAATGACTTTAACTATAGTGATACTTCAATTTCACTATGGGGGTTGTTTTGTATTTGATCCTATTTTAAGGTATGTCAATGGAATCATTAGTCTTGAAAAGATTAATATAGATGTAGATGAGTTGCATATTATGTTGTTTCATAAAATAGCACTGAAATTGGGTGTTGAAAATGTTGAGACATTTGAATGTAGAGTCAACAAGAATGGTGATTATTACATGTTAAATATTGATTCTAATGTTTTAAACCTCTTAATGGTTTGAAGGGTGCTGATTTTGTTGATGTATATGTTGTACATCCCATTAGTATACCTTTAGTTGTTGAGGAGATACTTCTATTGCCTAGCACTAATGCTGATGTGTCCTCCTCTCCACAAAAAGATAATGATGATGTGTTCTCCTCCCCACACAAAAATAGAGATGATCTGTCATCCTCCCCACAAATAGATAGGATTGATGTGTCTTCATCTCAACCATTTGATAAAAATGAAAATAGACATTTAAACCAAAATCAGTTCCCTATAGTTGAAGAGCAGTCCCCTTTCGTTGAAGAGCAGTTCCCTAGAGTTGAAGAACATGCCCCTAGAGTTGAAGAACATTCTGATTCTGATTCACTCTATGATGTTGATAAAAATATTGATAATTTGAGTGATTTGGATGAAGAGCTGCTTCAAGCTAGGCAATCTAACATTCAAGAGCAAGTTAAAGAGAAGGCTGATAGAGTAAATCTAGATGAGATATCATCTGATCATGTAGGTATAGATTCTGATTTCAAAGACATTTATAAGAATAAGAGGGGGATATTTGAAGGCAATTTGGGTGGTGATGACTCTTATTTTGATAGCTCAGATCCTGGTAGTGACATTAGTGAAGATGAAGGGGATCCTGTTGAGAATGATGAAGTAGTAGATCCACTACCTAGGAATAAAAGTACAAAGATCTACTTTGATCCAACTGCTAAAAAGGTTATATTTCAATTGTATATGATTTTTTTGAATCATATTGAGTTCAGGGAGGCACTGCAAACTTACTCTATTCAGAAGGGTGTGAATATTAAGTTGAAACCTAATGAGAATGAAAGGATAAGGGCAAAGTGTAAGAAAAAAGGGTTGTCCTTGACATATTCTTGGAAGTATTGATGGTAACACTGGAAACTTCAGTGTTAAAACATATTTTCATGCCCACAAGTGTTTTAAAAGAACAAGAAACAAACTGTGTACCCCCAATTTGGATTAGTAAACATTAGAAGGAGAGGATTATGAGTGAGCCTACCATCAAACTATATCAGATTCAATCTTTGATACAAAAGCAGTATGGTTTGTATGTTAGTAAGACAAGTTGTAGAAAGGCAAAACTGAGAATTATGAATGAACATTTGGGAGATTTCAGAGAGGATTTTGCTAGGTTGTATGATTATGCTGACGAAGTAAAGACCACAAATTCTGAAACTACTGTATCTATTAGGACATCCAAGAACACAATTTCAGGAAAAGAGGTGTTTATGAGCATTTATATTTGTCTTGGTTCCTTAAAAAATGGATGGAAAGAAGGGTGTAGAAGGATTATTGATTTAGATTGTGCATTTCTCAAAAGTGAATGTAAAGGTGAATTGTTATCTTGCATTTTCAAAGATGGAAATAATCAGATGTACCCTATAGCATGGGCAATAGTTGATAAAGAAATCAAGGACACAGGGTCTTAGTTTCTCAAGTGCATCAAACATGATTTGGAGCTTATAGAAGGTGAAGAACTAACAATGATGTCTGATATGCAGAAGGTATAACTATATTATTTGTTAAATTTATTCTTTAACCTTTCTAGAGTAATTTATATTTAATATTGTTGTATGTCAAATGTTCTTTGTTTGAAAGGGTCTTCATCTTGCACTTATTGAATTATTGCCAAATGCTGAAATTAGATGGTGTGCTAGACATATATGGAAACTGGAAGTAAGAAAGGAGAGGAAAATTCTGGCAGGTTTGCCAGGGCATCATTTGAGGTCCTTTTACAAGTAAAACTTGATGACATGAGTCAGTTAGGACAAGGCATCGTAGAAGATTTGTTAAAGTATAACAAAGAAGCATGGTGTAGGGAATTTTTTTAAAGAACATAGCAAGTGTGATGTGGTTGAGAACAACATGTGTGAGACTTTCAACAGTTGAATTTTAGGTGTTAGATTCAAATCAATAATTACTATGCTAGAGGAAATAAAAGTCAAAGTTATGGAAAGAATGAATCAAATGAGAGAATTTTCAGAAAAATAGATTGCTGATGTATCACCAATGGAAAAAATGCTGAAATTGTAGATAATTGTGAGGTAAAGTTTAATGGTGATCTTGGATTTGAGATTCATGATCCACCATATAAACATGTTGTTGACCTAAAAAAGAAGGTGTGTAGTTGTAGGTCATGGCAACTAAAGGAAATTTCTTGTGGCCATGCACTTACATCAATTCATTATAAGGATTGGGTAATTGAGTCATTTGTTGATCACTGGTATAAGAAGGAAACATACCTGAAAGCATATAATAGGTTTATTCAACCTATTACAAACATGAAGATGTGGCAAAAAAATACAAGACCAGCCATTGATCCACCTGAAATTACTGCCATGCCAGGAAACCAGGAAAAAGCAGGAGAAAAGATAGTGATGAGCTTCTTAAGAAGAAGTTTGAAAAGGATACAAGGAAGGGAAGAAAAATGAAATGTCTGTGTGTAAGACTTTTTGACATAACAAGAAAGGATGTCCAACTCTGATAAGTTGTGCTTTAGTGTCTCTATGTTACTAAATTTTAATGTCTCTCTGTTACTGAATTTTACTCTTTTAGTTATATTTTTCAATTTAATATATGTTTGTAGAAAAATGTTGGCACTTCATATGCTAGAACGTCAAATGCTGGAACTTCAACTGCCGGAACAAGTGCTGCAAAATACTGGGACAAGTGTTGCACCTGTTAAAACAAATGCTACAACTTCAAATTTTACAAATGCTGCAACTAGAAGCCAATGAAGTGTAAATGCAGGTCCAAGTGTTGCACTTGCCTCAACACTTGCTAGAAGGCCTACAAATGCTTCATCAAGTGATGTGAGGCATGTACCTACCTTAGCATCTGCTGGAAGGCCTATCAGTGCTACAAGTGATGTGATGTCTGCAACTACCTCAATATTTTGTGGAAGGCCTACAACAACTCCATTAAGTACTCAACAATCAACTTCTAGTGCAGCTGACCATAAAAGAAAGACTAGCACAACTTTGAGAGGTGGTGCAACTCTTGGATATAAGAGACCAAGACAAAAAAAAAAGCAAAGACAACTGGTTATGGTCTCTTATTTGGATTAGGTGGCAGTGTAACTGAGAGGGTATGTATTTTATCATCTAAACACATTTAATTGCGTTAATTGATATTAGTTCATCTTTAAGTTAAGATTTTTGTTGTTCTCTCAATCTGAAAATACTGATAGGGTGTTACATAGTGCTACATTGTTAAGTTGAAATCTTACCAATATTGATCTTGGTTACAAACCCAATGGACTAAGGTGGAAGGAAAGAGCTGCAGTTACTCAAAGACAACTACAAGAGGATAGTTACAAAAGCACTCAAGGAACAACAGATACTCATGCCACACCAATCACTCAAGGCACACATTAGATTTCACTTTGTTTAGATTAATGACTTGATCCCAACTGTTATTGGGAAGACTTTATTTTTGTACATGAATTTGTGCTAAGTTGCTATTGGGAAGACATTGTTTTTGTGTATGAATTTGTGTTTGAATGAAGTCAATGCCATTGTTAAGTCGTTATTCAGATTTGTGTTAAGAGGCTATTTTGAAGCAAATGCAGTCAACTATTGAGGTCAATGTCTTTGTTATCCCGTTTCTTTATGTTTAAACTGCTAATACATATCAATATATCTTAAAAATAACAGCTAGAAACCAAATCATGACAATCACAGTAATAGTTATACCAATACTAGTGTTTGATCCTTGTCTTCCTTGCCTTTCATGTCTTCATTGTCTTCTATGTCTTGCTTGTCTTCCTTGCCCTGAATTCGTTGATGAATTCTTGATGTTGTATTGTTCTTGGCATGTTGAATCATTTGCGTCAGCCCATCGAAATAATCCACACCCATTACCAGATGAATAGTTTTGGCAACCCCAAAACATTCTTCCAGGATTAGTTGTTCTTAACATCTTAAGTTCAGCATATATTCCACAATAGCAACATCGAGCCGTCATCGTGAAGACCAACAAAATCAAACCAACAAAAATACAATAAAGTCACACACAATAAAAGAGATGAGTAAATCGAAGGAAAAAATAAAAGAGATGAGTAAATCGAAGGAAAAAATAAAAGAGAAGAAATTTGAAGAGACAAGATCGAGAAAAAGACAAGAAAAAAGCTCAAATTTGTCCAACAATGGTGTTGAATGAAAATAAAGAAGAGATGGTCTTTAAAGGTTAAAATCTGACTGTTACTGCCTTTTTAAGGTGTCTCATGCTCTTGTTTTGTGTGTATCGCACGCTCCATGTGGAGTCTTTCTACATAGGACGTCACATCAAAAATTGTGTTTAAAATGTTGTGTTTGGATGGGTTCAGGGGTCATATGACAAAAGGGTAAGCAGAAGGGTCCAGAATACAATCCTATACAAGTACAGGGTCCATCAGACCATTTCGCATTTTTTATTTTTATTTTATGATTTATAAAAAATACTAATAATTTCAACTTTTTAGAGATACTACGATCTTGTATCCGATTTTTTTCTATCCTTTAAATATTTAATTTTGTATTTCGCATGTGAAGTTAGATTCATTGGTCCACATTACATGGTAAAAAGAGAATAAAATTGTCACAAGGGGGAGAAGGAAATTGTATAAACTTTTTTTTTAATTCAGGTAACATACCACTTTTTTAGTTTGTTCTAAAAAAAATGTTACATTTTTAAATTTGAAAATTCATCTTTTATTCTAAATAATTTTATACTCATACAAATGGTTAAAGAGTATTTTAGATCATAAATTTAAAATAACATTCCTTTTTAAATGAATGTTGTGTCAGATGAAACGATGATAAATTGAAACGGAGGAAGTATAATATTTGAGAGAGGGAAATATTAATTTTAATAATTTAGAGAATCCAATCAACCGACCAAAAAGTGAATCTTATGTTTGGTTAAGATGTGGATGTACAAGTTGCTTCTTTTTTCTTTTCTTTGCTAGATGGCCCCTTCACATATTTGGTTTTAATTTACAAATCAACTAAAGACATGACACGAGTCAAACTTAAAAGTGTTCTAAGAAAAAGAAGTATACCAAAAGACACACGTGTGGTGTCGGGCACCAAACCCTACAATATTTAATTTGTGGTCTATTGTCTCTAAGTTTGTTACACACTCTTCCTACGTCTTAAACTATTTTCTTTGTATTTGTGTATTTGTCTCGTTCCATCTTATGTACAAAGTCAAATAAACTTTTATTATCACTTTAAAATATTTACTATAACAACACTATCATATTCAATGTGATTCAATAAAACGGTCTGATGAAGGAGCATATATTAGTTTTATTTTATTTTATATGTAGAGGTTGTTTTCAATAAATTCTTGATTCAAGAAAAGTAATCTTAAAAACATATATATCAAATGCAAAGTAAAAGTTCGGGTGAAAGTGATATAAAAAAATACCAACAACAAAACAATAAAGATACGCAAGCTTTACAAAAAAACCCTAAATTGCCAACAGATTTTACTAATAACTTAAGTTGGTTAGTATTCTACTAACAAATTACCAACATATTTTTAACTGAATTATATTTTAAAACTTAACAACGAAATTCTCACAGATTACCAACCAAAATCTTACTAACTAAGTATTTTAGTTGGTAAATACGGCGGGAAAAAATGGCGCCAACTTTAGCAACATTTTATCAATGGATTACCAACTGAAATATTACTAATGCACACCTTTTGTTGGTACTATTACCGACGAAGTATATATCGGTTGGTAAATATGACAAAAAATTGTTTATATAATTTATTAACATATTACTAATGAATTACTAACCAAACATTTACCAACGGCAGAATTGTGTTGCAAAATTTACCAACCAAATATAAATGTGTTGGTAAATTAGTAACGAAATGTAATTTGTTGGTAAACTTGCCAACCAATATCCAATTAGTTGAAAATTTTACCGACGAATAAAGATTGTAGTTAGTAAATTATTAACATCATTAAAATAGTTGGTAATATACCAACCGATCATTAATCCATTGGTAAAATTTACCAACATATTAATTATTAGTTGGTAATATTACATATTAATGTTTAGTTGAATAGTAACTATTACCAACTGTGATAAAATTTATTGGTAAATTATTAATTACTAACTTATATTTGAATAGTTGGTAAATTTATCAATTGAAGTTAAACTTTTTGGTAAATCAGCGTCTAGTGTTGAGGCTTTCCTATTTAGTTTGTGTCATTAGGCGTTTTAACTTTTAAATTTTAGCCAAAATTTGACTTTGGTCGATATTTTTGGTAAACGTGCTTAGATTATAACTCTGTCAGTGTCATTAGCTTCGAAAGGTCATTTTTTTATCTAACAAGAATGTTGGTTCAAGTTTTGAGGCTTCCGTTTTTTGTTTGTGCCATTAGGTGTTTTAAATCTTATGTTTTGGCCAAAATTTGACTTTGGTCAATATTTTTGTGAACGTGCTCAGATGAGAATTCCGTCAGCGTAATTAACTCCAAAGGTCATTTTTTATCTAATAGGATGGTTGGTTTGGGTTTTGAGGCTTTCATTTTAAGTGTGTGCCGTTAGGTGTTTTAACTTATAAATTTTGGCCAAAATTTAACTTCGGTCAATATATTTGATAAACGTGCTCCGAAGAAAATTTCGTCAGTGCAGTTAGATGCGGAAGGTCATTTTTGATGTAATAAGATAGAGGGTTCGGGTTTTGAGGCTTCCATTTTTAGTTTGTGCCGTTAGGTATTTAAACTTTTAACTTTTGGCCAAAATTTCACTTTAGTCAATATTTTTGGTAATCGTGGTCGAATTGAAATTTTGTCACCGCGGTTAGCCATATAAGTTCAGTTTTGATCTCATAGGATGGTTGGTTCGGGTTTTGAGACTTTTATTTTCAGCTTGTGTCGTTAAGCGTTTTAACTTTTAACTTTTGGCTAAAATTTGAACTAGGTCAAATTTTTTTGGGAAACATGTTCAAATTTGAATTTCGTCAGCGCGGTTAGCTTTGGAAGGTCATTTTTCATCTTATAGGATGGTTGATTTGGATTTTGAGGTTTTCATATTCAGTTTGTACCGTTAGGCGTTTTAACTTTTAACTTTTGGCCAAAATTTGACTTTGCTTTACATTTTTTGTAAACGTGCTCTGATGAGAATTTCGTCAGCGCGATTAGCTTTGGAAGGTCATTTTTATATCTAATAGGATGGTTGGTTCAGGTTTTGAGGCTTTCATTTTCAGTTTGTGCTGTTAGGCGTTTTAACTTTTAAATTTTGGCCAAAATTTAGATTTGGTCAATATTTTTGATAAACGTGCTCAAATTAAATTTTTTGATATAATGATATATGTCATATTGAGATTAATTTAACTTGTTATCATAGATTTTGCATTGTTTCATTCAAATATGATTTATAAAATTGATATTAGTATTTTTGGATTTATATTCGTGCTCTTAGATTTTTAAATGCAATAAATTAATAAATATTTTACTATTGGATAATCATTCAGTTAATAATATTTTAAACATATTGTCAATCAGTTACTAACCTAACATTGAACTTGAATGATATATTACCAAAAAACTAACAATTAATTAGTAAATTTATTAGAAAAACAAATAATCATACTAACGTATTTAAAATTTATTACCAACAAGGGTTGTGGTGGAGTGGTAAGTACTCTTACATTCTTAACCAAGAGGTCTCAGGATCGATTCCCCTTGGGTACGGAGTCGCCTTGAATGATATATTACCAACAAACTAACAATCAATTAGTAAATTTATTAGAAAAACAAATAATCATACTAACGTATTTAAAATTTATTACCAACAAGGGTTGTGGTGGAGTGGTAATTCCTGCATCATTCTTAACCAAGAGGTCTCAGGTTCGATTCCCCTTGGGTACGGAATCGCCTTTGTTAGGGAGCGCTTTACTCCCCAATGTGGGACTTTTCGGCGTGAATCCGGAATCGAATAATGAAGAAAAAAATTTACTAACTCCTTTTCAATTTGTTAGTAAAGGTACTAACGATAGACTAACCAAAAATTAGTTGGGGAATTTACCAACGGAAATTTCAGGGCCATGTTTCAAAATTTTGTAACAACATCTTTGGGTGTTTACCAACTGATTTTTGGTTGGTAAGTTTACCAACAAATTAAAATTGGTTGGTAATATTTACCGACAAGTCTTTTAGCAACAGATTAATATAAGTTGACATTTGGTTGGTAACTCAATTTGCCAACGAATTTTTTGTTGGTAATTGGGGTTCCTTTTGTAGTAAAAGAAATAACAGTAATGAAATTTGAAGGATAAGATCGTAATAAAATAATAGTATTGATACTGATATGGTGCTCTAAGCTAGAATCAAGCTTTCCCACTAAAAAGAGATAAATCGCTGGACAACCTACTAACCATCTACTCTAGTTCTACTAGCGAGAGTAATGTCTTTGGTGAATTGAAGATGTGTCATGTCATTAGACTTGTCTTTCCCTAAGTTATCCTTGATCTATCTCTACCTCTCTGTAGATCTCCTAAAATCCCCCCAAACTTATAGGTCGAAAAAAATTGATCGAAAAATCAAACCAATCTCCAACCGACGGTCCAATATTTAAGTAAACAAATCCGATTTAAATAAAAAATTTAATTTATTTTTCTTATCTCATTTTTCTGAGGTCGGAAATTTTTGTACCTCCAAGAGTCGGTCAATTTTTTTTATTAATCTGAATATTGCGTGGGAAAACCAATAAGCACGAATTTAAAGGGAGAATGTTAGCGCCTTTAATTAATTGTTAATAATCATAATACTAGAAAAAATTCAAATGATACGGCACGATCTTATATAAACAGGACTGCTTCAAATTAAAAAAATATCAAGTGAAAAAAATGTCTTTTTTATTTCTCTATTTTGTGTTCTTTCAACGTAGAACTTGACCATATTAGCATTATGAGAAATCAATTACTTCGACATGAAAAATTCTCTTTTCTTTCAATTCTTCTTGCCGCAAAGAAAAGCCTCAACTTATTAGTAATGTTTTAGATTTCTACATTTAACTACTGCTACTTTATTGTAACGACATGAACTGTCGTTATTCAAAAGACACCTTATGTGAAATCTCAAAATTCTTAAAAAACGGTGTTAAATTAAGAATTGAGGCAAATAAAGAAAAAATTTAAAATTGAAGAAGTAAACTGGAACAATAATTTTTATTAACGGGGATCAAGTAATATAAAACGAAGGGAACAATTATTTTTGGAGGGTGTTGACTACCAGACACTTGCCTATTATTGATTTGAGATTTTATGCTTGCACACATAAGCTTCAATTTACTTTCGTCTTTCTCCATTCAAATTAGTACCATATATTTTCCACATATATTCTTTCCCCTTTTTCATATATAGAATTTGAAAATTTTCAACAATGATATCAATTGCACCAAAAGAATCAGCCACGATATTAACGCAACAGAATAGAATTTTTATTTTTAACAATTAATAAGAACACACATAATGGAGGGATAACTAATTAATAAAGCAGATTAAAAGTACCTTTGTTATAATAATCATGTATTTAAGTGTAAAAGCGATGATTTAGGCGAAAGAAACGGATTTCTTTTTTGTTTACTGATTATTGTTTCCTTATACTTTGTTTAAGATTTCCTTTTTGTCTACAACAAACCAAAAAAAATAAATTAATTGTTTGACATGAATGTTGCCTCTAGCTAGTTTTGAAAATTAAAAATAGTATTACAAGTTCTTAATTAAAGAGGGTGGTCGTAAAGTGTTGGAAAGGGTTTATTTAACAATTTTAAATTCCGCTTAAATTATCATGTCTTGAGAGTTTAATACCTAAAAATATGAAATATTGTTATTACCAATCTCTTTTTTTTTAAGCCAAATTTTGTGCTCCATAGATCATTTTATTGCCAATAAAATTACCAATCTCTACTATAATATTTTCTATTTTTTTTTTTGAAAAGCTATTGCATCGCGAAGTAGCATGTAGAGTGATTTCACTTTCTTTTATAAAATACGTAAGGAGTCAAGAAGAGTAAGCCAAAAAAATAAATTTATGTAGCATTTTAGAATACTTTTTTAAAAATAAAATAGGAATTGCATGTGAAAAATACCAGACATGATGGCTCAAAGAATCTCATGCTTTCTAGAGTGTGTGTGAAAAATTATTGTGGTAAATAATAGTTTAGGTAATTCAACTTTTAAAGTTTCTCATTTGTATTCTAAGTCAAAAGTATTCTTATTCTTTTTCCCTTGGAGTTCAAATCTAATTGTTTTTTATGTGTTTATATTCAATGTACATAGCTCCAAAATGACTTCATATAACAACATTTTTACGTCTTTTTTATAAAAAAAAAATTGTTCTAGTCTCGACACAATCTTTTGTCAATGAAACATATACTCAAGATGGAATCTAATTATATACTTAAAATTTCATGGGAAAGGTGAAAAGTTATTTAGATCGAATGTCATATAATGCCAATTTAATAACACTAGCTCGACCTATATAATTATATTCATAAATAGAAAATTTTAATTAGTTACACCCTCTGCATATATATCGGAATTATAAGTGCATGTCCATCTTTTTATAACAGACAATAAAAACAATGATACAATGATAGAATGCGTGCGTCCACTCTCAGTCAATGGATCAGGTCCCTTGACTCAATAAGAACAATAACAAAAGAGTAAATAATAACAAGAACACAACACAAGCAGTTTACGTGGAAACCTCCTTACTCAAGGGAGTAAAACCACGATCTGTCACACAGGATTTTCAACTGTTACCACTAATCTTCCTTAATCAAAAGTGAAACCTAGTTACAACCAAAGTGAGAAAAAGCTATTAATCTCACAACCAAGTAATAACTCTATTACTTGAAGAGCCTAAGCAGATGCCACACTGCCCACTAAGCTATCACCACTAGACAACTTAGGATTCAACTAAGCAACACACATGTTTCCCACTAAACCACCCATTCTAGATGACTTAGACTTTGACTAAGCAACAAAACGATGCTTCCCACTAAATCAGTTACCCTAACCGATTTAGACTTTTCAACCAAAACACAATATTTGAATCCTTTATAGATTTAGGAACAAATTTACAATGTATGTGCAGAAGAAATAATCCTAAGACAACTAAGCTTGCAGCTCTATCAGGTCCCTGTTGTTCTAGAGGGTGATTCTTCACTTTTGTTAGCCTTTGCAAGAGTTCTTGAGAGTTTTTCAAGTTGCAAAAACTAAAGTTATGGCTATTGGACATAATCTTTATGAAGAATAGTCACAACCTTCGAGGCCATGCCATTGGCTGAGGTTTCTTCCACTTCTGCCACAGTTGGAGACTGTGCACCAACTAATTGTACTTTTTTTCAGCCTGGCAGTTGTGTGTATATTTGCGCCGGGGATCAGGTCCCTTTACAAGGTCCCAGGGTTTCTGGGTTTGTCAAATCATCGAAACTACAATTAACATTTCCCTCTTTTTGATGATGACAAACTATACACACAGTGCCTACAATTTTCCACAGTGCCTACAATTTCTTCTCCCTGTCAACAACACCTTATTCTATTCATTCCCCCTATCAACCAGACCTTCTACCCCAGTCCTAAGCACCCAATGATTCCCCCTTTTGGCATCATAAAAAAGAAGTGCAGTAAACTAACATAACAAGTAAGTTTGTTAAGCAGAATCATAGCCAAAGGCAACAACATCATGAGTCTAAAAATAGGAAGAAATAGAAATTAGTCACAACAAAACATGAATCAATTTCATAGCACAAAAGTCAACATTCAATACATTTAAGTTAAAACTGAAATTGAGAACCCTGGACACTGTCCACACAAAAATAAAGACACGGGAGAGGACTGTGAGGAAGGGGGTTGATGGGAAAGGGACTTGATGATAAGAGTGAGCCTAGAGTTTACTTCGTCATTGTCCTTGATCTCTTTATCTTGAAGACCAGCAATTTTGGCAAGGAGCACTTCATTCTGTTTCCTCAGCTCTCTAACTTCTTCAGTACCAGGTCCTTCAATCTGTGCTTTAAGCAACTCAGCTTTTAGTAGAGCAATTTCAGCTTCTTTATTGCTCACACGCACAGTCATCTCTTCCAACTCATGCTTCAACTGATCCCGCTCCATTATCAACTGAGAGACCTTGCTCAGTGGATTTGCCTTTCCTTCTATACACTCACATTCCACTAGCGTACTGAGGGTGAAGGATTTTTTAGCAGTTCCAATTTTACCTACTCCCACTAGTATGTTCAGATGATGAAACACCTTGGTCAAAAAGTAGCCATATCCCATGCCATGTTTCCCTTTGTGTTCAACCATAGTTTTGTACATGTGCTCTAGCATGAGGCCTGGAAGATTTATGGGATCAAACTTGCAAAGTGACTCCATGATGAACAAATCAAATGCAGAAGCGACAATTCATTTTTCTGTTCGAGGAAGAAGTACCTTGTTGACAAATTCAAACAGCAGCTAGTACTCTCCTTTCATGAGTTTTTTTTGAATCCCAGCACGTCGGGTGTTAGGGATTTTAGAGCATTCTTTAACAAATTCTGCAGTGCAATTTTTTCCAATGACGGACCTGGTCCCTTCTCTTGGTACCTCCAGTATTTGCCCCAGCAGATCCTCGGTCAGATGCAAATTTGTGTCCCCTACCCTGGTGTTTATGCTACCATCTTGTTCAAATTCAATGTTATACTAAAACTCTCGTACCTCTTCCTCATGTAAAACGGGTGATTTAGTCATGAACAAGTGAGTCCACGACTGGATTTCCACAAGATCATATAGAGAATTCATCCTATGCTTGGTGATGATGTCCGGGTCAAAACTCGACCTCCTAGAACCTTCTGAAGACGTAGATTGTTGACAATTGACTGTCTGATTTCTCCGTGATCATCCTCATTTCCCATGGGACTAGGTCCCATTCCAGATGCTGGTTTGATGACATGAGAGAATTCTCTATTCCTCTTGTTCTTCCTCTTTTTGGACACAACCCTTTTTGCCACAGATGCTTTAGACTTTCCCTTTCCCTGACTCTTTTCCCTTACTGGGCTCCTTTACTTGTTTTTCCTTTTTTTCTTCATAATCTCCCCCCACACCTTCTTCTCAGAACCGTCAATGGAGACATTCACTACATCAGTATCAAGTATCTCAAAGAGTATATTACCCAATTTTCTTTCCTTGCGCCTTTCTGCAGTCGTTGTTGCACTAGATTTCATAACATCATCCATCAGTTTCTTTGAATCAGATCTAGTAAAAGACCTTCTTTTAGGTGTCTCCTCAGTAACCTTCTCCTTTCCTTTTGTGGAGATAGGGACCATTTTCTTTTGAACAATTCATCGAAAGGGGCTATTATCCTCGTTAGTGTCAGTGGAATCGGACGACAGATAGACACCGAACTCAGGAGTTTGGTCAAACACTGGTTGAGAACCCCCAAGCAGATCATCCACAAATAATTCTCCTTCTTCACTTAGTAACCCTCTTCTCATCTACGTTAGACTCTTGACGACTAGGCTTTCACTGGCTACAAGAATATTTGACTCAGACGATTTATTCTCAGGAAGGTCTTTCTCAAATAAGAGGTCGGACAACATGGCAGAACATGGACCAGGTTCGTTATTGAGGTCTAAGAGAGACTGGGTATTAAGAGGACTGGTTTCACCAATGTTGACCGGAGAGATGGTCGACATTTTAGAAGGAGACGGAGCATCGGAAGATGTGTAAAATGCCACTGGGTCTCTTTCATTTAGTGAGTCTAGCATTTTCTTCGGGGAGGATGGGGATTGAGACATTTTTTTTAGAGAGAAAGTGAGAGAAAAGGAGAAATAAGGGTTTTGAAATGCTTTAGAAAGAAAGAGATTTGAAATGTGGAGAGATGAAGTGAAGAAAGGTTTTATAAAAAGAACTTGAAATGATGTGTCATGTCCCTGAGTAGATGTGTCGCTTGGACTTAAAGTGATGGGACAACGGTCAAAAGGGCCAATAGAGAGTGCTAACCTTGAGAGGGACCAGGTCCTCAAATGCAAATGAAATTTGATTCCTGAATGGTTCTGACCATTCTTCGCTCCAGTGATTTTCATGAGTGTATACCTACAGTAGGTACATGGTTGATCTCACTTAAATAATACATTACGAGTAATGAAGATACCTTCCTTCCAAATCATAGCCAAAACAAGGATGGGACGCCTTTGGATGGGATTAAGTCAGTGCAAATTCATCGTTCCCAACTTCAACCTGTTACTCTCAAATTGATCCTTGCTGAGAGCCTTGGTGAAGATATCAGCAATTTGATCTTTCGTCCTGCAATACTGCATGATGATGTTCCCTTTTTCAACATTATCTCTCAAGAAGTGATGTCTGACATTAATGTGATTTGTTCTTTTGTGCTGAACTGGATTCTTTCCCACGTTGACAGCACTGGTATTGTCACACATGAGAGGAATAGTGTGAATATGAACTCCAAAATCCTCTAGTTGTTGCTTGATCCATATGAGTTGAGCATAACAAGATGTAGCCACAACATATTCAGCTTCCGCAGTAGAGAGAGCTATTGAATTTTGTTTCTTAGTTCCCCAAGAGATAAGCGAGGATCCAAGAAAATGAGCCATCCCAGACGTTCTCTTCCTGTCAACCTGATATCCTGTAAAGTCAGCATCTGCATACCCTACTAGTTCAAAGGAGTCACCTGCCGGATAGAACAGGACCAGGTCCCCTGTCTTCTTTAGATACCTCAGAATCCACTTGGCCGCCTTCATATGTGATTTCCTCGGACATGCTTGGAATCATGCACACATTCCTACACTGAAGACAATGTCAGGTCTACTATTTGTTAGATATACTAGAGAACCAATAATCTCTCTGTACATGGTTTGATTCACTAGTGGATCAGCCTCATTTGTTCCCATTTTAGAGTTTATACCCATGGGGGTATCAATAGTCTTCGAGTCCACCATGTGAAACTTCTTCAACATCTCCGTTGTGTACTTCTCTTGACAAATTGAAGTCCCACTTGAGGTTTGCTTGATTTGTAGGCCTAAGAAAAAATTCAGCTCCCCCATCATACTCATCTCGAATTCATTCCCCATTAGAGTCGCAAATTCTTCACACAGACATTCAGAGGTGGCTCCGAAAATGATGTCATCCACATACACTTGAATGATCAACAATTTTTGTTCCCTTTTTATTAAAAACAAGGTGTTGTCTATCTTGCCCCTATTGAAACCATTCTTCAACATGAATTTGGACAGCCTTTCAGACCAAGCTCTAGGTTCTTGTTTTAGTTCGTACAGGGCCTTGTTGAGTTTGAACACATGATTTGGGAAGTCAGTATCCTTAAATCCAGGTGGTTGTTTTACATATACTTCTTCCTTAAGATCTCCATTCAAGAAAGCACTTTTGACATCCATCTGGAAGAGCTTGAAACCCATGAAGGCTGCAAATACTATGAGGATTCTGATAGCTTCCATTCGAGCAACAAGGGCAAATGTCTAGTCATAGTCTATTCCATTCTCCTGATTATAGCCTTGAACAACCAGTCTGGACTTGTTCCTAGTGATAATCCCATTTTCATCAAGCTTATTTCTGAATACCCACCTAGTCCCTATGATGGTGTTGTCAGCAGGTTTTGGGACCATGTACCATACATTGCTCCGCTCAAACTGATGAAGTTCATTTTGCATTGAATTGACCCAGTCAGCATCTTTCAAGACTTCTTTCACATTTTTGGGCTCAATGGTAAAGATAAAGGCTGAAAATGCAACTAGATTTCTTGTCTTTGACCTGGTTTGCATTCCAGAATTCAGAGGGGAAATGAAATTCTCAAAGGGGTGAGAAGAACTGTGCTTCCACCCTGGTTTAGAGGCCAAGGGTTGGGGTTGAACCGTCTATTCTTCTTCATCTTCAGAATCGTCATTCTCAAGAGGATAAGTTTCTTCTTGACTTGCATCATGAGACAGACCAGGTCCCATAGTAGGCTGGTCATCCTTCTTCATCTTCTCAGCTAAACTAGGATGAGCACCATCAGACTCTAGATTTTCTTTAGCTTCAGGCCTGTTAGCTTCAATATTCTGGACTTTGAGAAGTTCAATAAGATCATCATTGTCCTTCATCTGTAGGTTGTTCAGATTACGACTTTCATCGAAAATCATATGAACACTTTCCTCAATACATAGTGTTTTTTTGTTAAAAACTCTATAAGCTTTGATTAAAGATGAGTATCCTAGAAAGACACCTTCATCACTTCTGGGATCAAACTTTCCCAGATCATCATTGCCGTTGTTTAGCACAAAGCATTTGCACCCAAAGGCCTTTAGATAACTGAGCATGGGTTTCTTGTTGTTGAGAAGTTCATATGGAGTTTTGTTCAGGAGAGACTTGATCAAGCATCTATTAGTCACATAACATGCCGTGTTGGCAGCTTCAGCCCAAAAGTTTTGAGGAAAATTAGACTCGATGAGCATTGTTTTGGCAATATTTACCAGAGTTCTGTTCTTCCTTTCCACCACACCATTTTGTTACATAAGAGGCTAGGTCATGTGAGCTCATCTCTATTGAACAAGCTTGTATCTAGGGACCTGGTATGTGGTTTGCCAAATTGAAGTTCAGTGACGTCAAAATGTGTGATGCATGTGTCAAAGGGAAACATACCAGATCCTCATTCAAACCACAGAAGCAAGTAAGCTCTTCAAAGGTTCTTGAGTTGCTACACATGGATCTGTGCGGGCCTGTTAAAATCCAAAGTCAAAACGAAAAGAAGTATATCCTGGTGATTGTGGATGACTATTAAAGATTCACGTGAACTATGTTTCTCAAGTCAAAATCTGAGATAGCTGATGTGATGATGATATTTTTCAAGATGATCCAAACCTAGCTCAATTGCTTGATTGTAGGAATCAGGTCTGACCATGGAACCGAGTTTGAAAATGCGAAGCTTGATACCTTTTGTGCAGAAAGTGGTATTAATCATAACTTCTCAGCTCCCAGAACACCTTTCACTTTGAGCACTGATGCATGTCAAATCGTCTCTATGAGTTGTTTCCAGATTTGCCACATACATGTTTTTCCGTCTTCTGGCCATCAGGATCACCTTCTTGGTAGTCAGGCTGGTGACAACGCATTTTTCTGGCCATCAGGATCACCTTCTTGGTAGTCAGGCTGGTGACAACGCATTTTTCTGAAGAAAACTTGACTTTGTTTCCCTTGTCACAAATCTGGAAGACGCTGAGAAGACTGTATTTTAACCCACTCACATAGTAAACTTTTTCAATGGAATCTTCAAGTGACTTTCCAACTCTTCCAACTCCAAGGATGTATCCCTTCTTTCCATCGCTAAATAAGACACTTCCACCTTAAAGTGCCTTGAGTGAAAGAAAGTTTTTGGTGCTCCCAGTCATGTACTTAGGGCATCCACTGTCCTTGAACCAGCACTGACTGCTACTTTCTTCACCCCCTGCAACACATATTACTTATTAGATTTGGGAACCCAATAAGCTGATAAAGGTGTAATTAGAGTGTTTCTTGCCTAGTGAGGCAGGTTTTTTTTTCTTGTTCAAGGATTTAAGAATAGGACCATGTCCCCTTCTTGGAGTTGTCTTCTGTCTAGAATAGACTGAAAACTTTTCTTGAGAGGCCTTCCAGGCAGGACAGTCCCCTTTCAAATGGTCATTTCGACCACAATGAAGACATAATAAATTGTCCGGCTACCTAAGGAGGGGTCATGTTCAGGCTACCTAATCCCTTTCTGTTATAGTTGCTTTGACTGGTGATTTTGGATAGTAGTTTGGCGAAACTGGTCCATTTTAAAGAAGTTTGACGTTCTTCTTTAAGACGGACCAAGTCCCTTTCCATCTGATCATTTCTTTCCAAGGCTAGAGCAAGTTTGGTTTCAACCGTATTCAAACTAGCTTCTAGCTCTGCTTGCAAGTTAGTAGCCTCCCCTTTTCTTTTTCTAGATTTTTCAATCATAAGACTCAATTGTTTCTTGAGTTCTAAGTTTTAAGATTCTAGAGCCATTACTTCTTCCTTAATAACTGACGTGTGCACAGTCAACACTGTTCTTTCTTCACTCAGACTATCCAGATTGTTGTTCATAGAGTCCTTTTCAGTGGTTAACTCTATGACAGAGTCAATCATGACACCAGCTAGGTTTCTCAGCCTTCTAATAGAGTAAGCATTCAAGTTTTGTTTAAGATCAAGGAAAGTTACCTTTTCTTCATCGTCTTCGTCATCTGATTTCTCCATGAGAGCAAACATGCCATCAAATATGTTGGCATCATCCTAACAACCAGCATAGATGCATCATCAGGACATTCTGATTCTTCTGACTCACTTGAAGAATCTCCCCAGACAACAAGAGCCTTCTTCACAACGTAGTCAGCTGTAACTTTTCTTACATTTTTCTCAGGTACCAAGTCCTTTTTCTTGTCTTTTTCACCTTCAGGTCTTTGATACTCTTTGTTTTCAGCTTTGAGTATCGAGAAATCTCGTATGAAGTGCCCCGCCTTTTCGCAGTTATGACAAAGATCATTGGTAGTTGCAGCACGAGGGAGATTCCCTCTTCTCTTGAACCCTCCATGTTTTCTCACAATTTTTTGAAATCTCTTAGTGAGATAAGCCATGTCATCCTCTACACTAGAGTCATCTCCATACTTGATTTTGAGAACTAGAGACTTGTCTTTCTTAGCTTCCTTCTTTGAGGTGTCCTGATTTTTGTTCATTTCATGAGTTTTGAGATTTCCAATGAGAGCATCCATCGTCAGAACCTTCAAGTCCTTTGCTTCAGTTATATCATCTACTTTACTTGCCCATGACTTGGGAAGAATTCGAAAAATCTTTCTGACCTGCTTACTAGAGCTAATGGGTTCTCCCAAGCTTCGCAGTTCGTTGGTTATAGATGAAAACCTTTTATGCATGTCATGAATGCTTTCATCCTCCTTCATTGTGAAGTTCTCGTATTGGGTAGTCAGCATATCCACCTTAGACTCCTTCACCTGCTCTGTCCCTTCATGAGATGTTCTCAGACTGTCCCAGATTTCCTTTGACGATTCATAAGTTGAGATGCGGTTGTACTCTTCAGCACCTATACCACACACTAACAACTTCTTAGCTCTGTAGCTTTTCTTGATCTTATTTCTGTCTGCCTCGTTGTACTATTAGCGAGTCTTTGGAACAACTTTTGTGATTTCACCATCTTTCACTTCCACGGTTGGAATGAAAGGTCCATCAAGTACTATGTCCCATAACTCGTTGTCCTCAGCCATAAGATAGTCGTGCATCCTTTTTTTCCACCAACTGTAAAACTGACCATTGAAACAAAGAGGTCTTGTTAAAGATTGTCCTTCTTCGAGGTTCAGTGAAGCAGCTCTTCTTTTATAAAAAAAATCTCTCTTGGTGTTATCCAGCTAGAGAGTACCTGCTCTGATACCAATTTATAGAATGCGTGCGTCCACTCTCAGTCAATGGACCAGGTCCCTTGACTCAACAAGAACAATAACGAAGAGTAACTAATAACAAGAACACAACACGAGCAGTTTACGTGGAAACCTCCTTACTCAATGGAGTAAAACCAGGACCTGTCACAAGATTTTCAACTGTTACCACTAATCCTCCTTAAGCAAAAGTGAAACCTAGTTACAACCAAAGTGAAAAAAATCTATTAATCTCACAACCAAGTAATAACTCTATTACTTGAAGAGCCTAAGCAGATGCCACACTTCCCACTAAGCTATCACCATTAGATAACTTAGGATTCAACTAAGCAACACATAGGTTGCCCACTAAACCACCCATTCTAGATGACTTGGACTTTGACTAAGCAACAAAATGACGCTTCCCCACTAAATCAGTTACCCTTAACCGATTTAGACTTTTCCACCAAAACACAATATCTGAATCCTTTATAGATTTAGGAATAGATTTACAATGTATGTGCAGAAGAAATAATCCTAAAACAACTAAGATTGCAGCTCTATCAGGTCCCTATTATTCTAGAGGATGATTCTTCACTTTTGTTAGCCTTTGCAAGAGTTCTTGAGAGTTTTTCAAGTTGCAAAAACTGAAGTTATGACTATTGGACATAATCTTTATGAAGAATAGTCACAACCTTCGAGGCCATGCCATTGGCTGAGGTTTCTGCCACTTCTGCCACAGTTGGAAACTGTACACCAACTAATTGTACTTTTTTCCAGCCTGACAGTTGTGTGTATATTTGCACCGGGGATCAGTTCCCTTTACAAGGTCCCTAGGTTTCTGGGTTTGTCAAATCATCAAATCTACAACTAACATACAGGGTAAAGAAGTTGAATTGCCGCTTCTTATATTATATATAGGCGTGCCTAATACATAAGTATGTCATTTAAATTGATTTTTGTTGACATCTGTATCCTCCAACTTTGAGTGTGCATAAGTAAATATTTAAACTTGTGTATAATTGAACAAATAGACCCATTTGTTCTATGTGGCATCTAGGGGCGAACCCACATGGGGCTGTCCAGGTGTTCGAGCACCCATTAAGCTCGTATCGAACTATATATACTTATATCAAAAATCAAGCAGTATTGTATAAAATAAAAGGCGACCACCCAATAAATATATGGCTTAGTTGGTGTGGTGGTACTAAGTGGGTGCTCAAGGTCATATATTGCTTTAATGCCCAAGTTCAATTTCCTCTAGTGGCATTCTTTTTATGTTAAAAATATAGTGAGCATCATAGCCGTAAAATCCTATATCCCCCACGGGTGGAATTCTATGTGGATATTTTGTATCCTATGTGACGTCCTACATGCATTATGCCAAGTAGAACGTATGTGTCTACTTGTTCAATTTCATACAAGTTTAAGTGTCTACTTGTGCACACTTAAAATTTGGAGGATACATATGTCAGCTAAAGTCAAGTTAAACGACATATTTATGTATTATCCCTATTATAAAATGCTGGTGTAATATACCACAAATATAAGGTTTTCATTGAGTGTCTATTGGTAACAACCTATCTACCTAACTAGGTAGAATTTTTTTGGAGGTGGCTCTTAACCTAGAAACCCTAAAAAACCAATCTTTGGTGGCAGCCAATGATCGAGATGGCTATCCCTTTCGGTGGGAATACACCACTGGAACTCCATTAATACCTGAACATACCACAAAAGCAAGTCAATCAGATTGACCTATATTGAGCTATGCAACTTTGATTAAACCTAAACTTCTTAATCCCAGTTGCATGAAAATCTCCCCTAAGCCTGTAGTGAAGATTCAAGGAGAACTAAACATCACATGGAAGTCGTCAGAAGTACGAAGTCTTATCATACAAGAAAATCTGCAATATGTGATAATCAGAAAGTTTTCGTATGGGAAATTGGAGATAATAGGGTTACGAAAGGCAATCCCAAAGCAGTGTAGAATCAAATGTGAATGTGTAACTGGAGTGCTGGACTCGAGACATAGCTTGATAAGATTATCGTTACTGGAAGATTATGTTCAATTGCAATCAACCACTTGGTATTATGTCAAGGCAAATGAGATGTATTGACAGATGCAAACTTTGAAGTGGGATCCATGGTTTGAACTAATTGTGGAAACCACAATTGGAGTAGCATGGATATCGATGTCTGATCTACCCCCGATTGTTTTTGCAAAAGAAGCAATATTTTCAATTGCCTCAGTTATGGGGATACCCTTAACGGTAGATATGACTAATAAGAATCAAACCTAGTTGTGCAAAAGTGAAGGTAGAAGTGGACTTAGTAGCCTAATTACCCCAAAAAGTAAAGATCAACGATAAAGATGATAATACATGGGAAGTAAAATAAAAGTGGATCAAGATTCAGTATGATTACATGCCTAAGTACTGTAAGGATTGTAGCCTACATGGACATAATTAGGGCAATTGTTGGAATATTCATCCAGAACTTCATGCAAGGGAGGAAAAGGGGGAGAAGGAAGAAGAAGAGGCAAATAAACAAGTTACTAGATCAGCAGCAAATCTGAAGAAGGTTTTATCAAGTGGAAAAGTATTGGGAAACAATTATCCAAATTATCAGTGATTAACGAGAAAGAATAAGTACAAACAATAGATATTGACATGTGATAGGGGAAATGAATGATTAAGAAATGAATAAAGTCAAAATACAATACTTTTGAGTCCCTGAATGAAGTAGAAGAAGAGAAGGTAGATGAAGACCAACAAGATAATGGCAAGGAGCATATGCTAAGTACTAAAGAATGGATTAACCAAAAGTTTCAACAAAATCCAGACGAAGAGAAAAGTAGAAATGGAGTAGAAAAGACTTGTATGAGCACATGTTCACACAATTAAATAGAAAAAGGAAGAGAAGCAAAATGATCAACAATCAAAACATAAGGGAGAGAGTCAAAGGCAAAACACAATGGATGGAATGGAGGAAGACTAAGAAAAGAATAGTGGTTCAATAATAGTTGTCACTCCCCGAGCCTACACCCTGGACGTGGCTGGCACTTGAGAACCATTGCTGGCCCCAAGCGATCCCTTGACCTGGCTTACTTACTCAGCGGAAGACTATATGCATATTTATAATGATCAAAAGCACTATACTCACTTGAATAATATCATAACTTAGAATGCTCAAAAATCAACATTCAACTTGGCCAAAATGGCAACCTCAAGTCTCAAAAACATAAGCCAATAATAAAGTAGTGACAAATGAATTTAACTAACTGACTGTCTGTCTATAAAGACTCTAAACAACTGAGATGGATGTTGGGACAAACCCCACAACATCCTAATGAACTAATAAATAACTGAAAGAAATAAAAAGGAGTCATCTGAAATGCAAGAAGGCTCACCAACTGACTCTAGAGTGCTCACTGGATCAACGATGCGCTGAATGTCGATCCTAGTTACCTGTGTCTGCATCATAATAAGATGCAGACCAACTGGCATCAGTACATTGAATGTACAGGTATGCGAGTTGGAATGCTAAACACAACTCAAGCTTGAAAAGAAACTGAAAGGAAAACTGAAGATCTTACCTGGTTCAACTCAACTCAACATAACTGAACTCATTTCAATATAAAGTAGTTTAAAACAAGTGCAATATAAAGAAAAACTATTTAAAATATGATGTCAACTCTGTGTGTATGCAAAGATACACTACAACTCTGAAATGTATGTAAAAATACAAAATAATTGTATATATAAGAATACAATTAACTTTTGTGGGAGTTTCTCTAACCGACAACCATCACTTAAGAACTATAGTGATGATACATCGTTTTACCTCACATTGCCAAGGCATCTTATACTTTGCCAAAGGTATAGGACCTGAACTACTATGTGGATCCACTAGTGTATGCTAAAAAGCACTAAGGGTTCATGAAAAAAGTATGACCCTTTTCTACCCATGATGACTACATGGTTTATGGTGGCTGTGGGTTCTCTGAACGCTTCCTCATATCGGTGCTCAATACTACTCTCAAAATATGATACTAGCTCTTTATGTTTAAAAACATATTTTTTCTGTGATTTGAGATTAGTGCTCAAAAACTTAGCTCAAAGGCTATCTTGGAAATCAAATTTCCCCCTCTTGCTTCATTTAAAAAAACTAGCCCGAAGTCCCTTTGGAAATCGAGGTTTCCTTTCTTATTTAAATGTGAAAACATAAACCCTTTGGGAATACATAGTCCCCATATACTTTTGAAGAAATGGACTTCAAACTTTACTCTTTACTCTTTACTCAACTTGAACTTTAAGTCTTAAAACAAAGTTAAAACATTTGGAAAAGACTTTTGGAAAACTCTAAGAACTTCTCTTGACTTTGATCTTAACTGCTCTTGACTTGACTCTTAACTGGTCCTTGAATTGAATTATGGATTCAAGGATTTTGATTTGTGATTGGAAAGATCTCATGATGTTTAGGAATGATTTTAGATGGCTAAACATGAGAAAAGACCAAAAAATCAATATTTGAGGATGGGTCCGCGACGCGAAGGGGGATTTAAATTTTAGTTTTGAAAATGACTTTTGAGGCAAAATGCTTCGTGGCCGCTCCGCTCCGCAAAATGATTTTTTCCAGATCTGGGGAATGGCTCCGCGACGCGGAGTCAATGCTGAATTTCGACCGACGAAATTTCTTCTTCGATTTCCAGCTCTCAACCCTCTAAACTCCTTAGGTTCTTTCCCCAAACACTTAGAATCGATTATATGTTGAAAGTACATCAGATTCTACTCAAAATCAAACCTAAAAATGTGAATCAATCTCAAGAAACTCCAATCAACACAACCTACAAGAATTCAAATGAAAAATTATCAAGAACTTAAGGATTTACTTTTAAATCTAATAACTTCGCTGAAATTGAATAATGATTGACGCGTGGGTGAACTGACCCAACGCTATGTGATCTCACATACCTTGTAGGGATCACCCCCGATGAAATCCACAAGCTAATCTCGACGAATCTTAAACGAATCTTGAATGTTCTTCTCTTTTCCCTCTTTTCTCCTTTCACCAAGCTCTAGCGTGAAATTCACCTTTCTAAAACTGACTGAAATATGACTTTACCCCAATTAAACTTCTAAAATAAATTAATTAAGTTGGGTAAGGAAAAGACCAAACTACCCTTCAAAAATCCGGATTTGGACTTTCCTAATTCCAACAACCTAACTTCCAAAGGGCATAACTCACTCATACGAACTCAGAATCGCTCAAACTCAACAGCGTTGTAAAGATCATTCCAAGATATTTCCTACCATATATGGAAGTACCTCTAACTCATCCTGAACTAGAAGTTATGACCGTTTGAAGTTGGCCAAAACTCATTTTTTCCTAACTTGACAAATTTCCAAATTTTCATTATTTCCTAAAATGACTATTTCCAGTTCTTAGCTTCTTCCTAGCTATTTCAAATTGTGAGATGTTACAATAGTGGTAAAGGACAAAAGCAATATGGTGAGACCATTGGCCATACAAGTGGATAATCAGGTGGGAATATGTAATATTGGGGAGGAAAACTTGGATCTGGATGATACCATTAAAAAGGTAGCAATTGAAGTGAATATTTCCCCAAAACAGATAGATAAGATGAAAATTAACCTAGGTAAACAGAAGAAGAAAGGGCCATGGGAAAGACATCTCCAGATAACCATCGGGCAAACAAGATGTACGTGCTCTGAATCCAACAATTCTCATTGAATGTTCTCGTATGAAATATAAGATCAGTGAATAACCAAAAGGCATTTACTAGACTAATCACTTTACGGAGGAGAAAATAATTTATTTTTATTGGGTTGATGGAACCATTTCTAGATGTGCAAAGATTAGAGAAATATAAAATTCGATTAGGAATGCGCCATGCAGTGGAAAGTACCAATGGAAAGATATGTACATTTATGGATAAGTCAATAGAGTTTGAAGTAGTGGTGGACGAGGAACAACAAATTACATTGAGGGTGGGGAATTGATTTCACGTATCAGGACACTTCATCCAATACTAAGTGTCAACGATCGTAAGTCAGTAAAATAACCCAACTAAATGAGTTGGGGTCAAATCCCATAGGGAGTGGTATGTGATTGAGAATCAGGAGCGAAGTACGAATATGTTCAAGTCAATCATAGGAATAGATATTTATGAATAAAAACATATTTCAAATTAGGGGTTGACACAAGTCACAAATAATATGGGGGTTTTGATTGTAATGATCCACTACAATAACAGCAAATAACACGAATTAACAAGTAATGAGATGGGTTCTTGGGATGTGATTGGATTATACGCTAAGGTGTCCAAATGGGTAATTGCAACTGATAGTAAATAGTTGTAAATCAGTGAATAAGCTAAACTTTACTGGGGATAAACTTTCTCTCCAATAATTTACCCTGAATCAGATTGGTTTCTCTCGAACACCAACAAGCAGCAATTAAGAACAACCTACGCTTTAGTCCATTCACTCTCTCGAGTTGAATGTGTGGAAAAGGGTTTAGGATTCACTCTCTCGAGCTGAACCCATGACAACCCAATACCCACACACCATCAATTCAGTAATCTTGGTTTTAAAACCTCTTTTTCGAGCAAGCCAAAATCATGAAGTTAGAGTTGTATTTGCAACTACAACCCTTTAAATTAAACCACAATTACTGATTGAAATCACTTTTAAACAACATTTAAACTATCAATTAGCAATACACATAGGCTAAATCAATCCATAATCACATAATCACACCCTAAAAATTGGAGTTTTAGCTAGAAATCATAAAAAGATAAAAATCGTTACAAAATTATGTTTGCATCAACTTGGTAAGATTAATTTCGTCTTTACAAAGGTTCAAGTTGAAGAATCTCAAAGACCTACTTCCAATTTCTCAAAAATGGAAAACTTCAATTCTTCAAAGCTAAGGAAAAGTTTGTCTCAAAACTCAGAGTTCTAATTCCAAAACTGAAATACTCTATATTATGAAACTTGATACTAAACTAAATATTCAAAAATGTATTTATAGTCGCCAAAAATATGCTGGCCAATCCAACACTGCATCACGGAACCACTCGCCGACTCGCTGACTTCTCCTTTCTCTCGCTGACTTGATTTTCTCCTTCAGGGCTTGGCACACTAGAACTTTGGGCGAGGTAATAACCACTCGGCGATTTGACCAATGGATTAGGTGATCAACATGCCTTCTTTTCTTCATTCTTTCATCTACTTTGTTCCTTTTTGCTCTTTAGTGTCCATGATTTGTTCCTCAATTCAAATACCTGAAAATCAAGGATTTTTCATCAGTTATTGGCATAAAATAAGCATTTGAGGACACCAAATTTATCCAAATAAAGCCCTAAATGAGTCCAAATTGTGAACTTATTAGGAACCACTCTCAAGGTATAGAGGTTATGGTTACATTAGTATATGCAAGTGCACAAGGATCGAGAGATTAAGTTTATGGGAGTCGCTGGAAAATCTAGTTGAAACTATGCATCCACCTTGGTTAGTATGGGGACTTTAATATTATTACCAATGAAGGCGAAAAGCTAGGAACGCTTCAAGTAACTAATGATGAAGTGGAGCAGTTCAATCACTATATTAATCTTTGTAATGTCACGACTCGAGCCTACACCCTAGACGTGGCCGGCACTCGAGAACCATTGCTGGTCCCCAAGCGAACCCTCATCCTGGCTGACTACAAGCAGAAGACTAACTTAAGCATACAAAGCTTAAAATAGAATAAAATTCATGAAAAACTTAAATACAAGCTTTAACTCAAAAGAAAACTCTAAATAATATAATATATTCAACTCACCCCAAAATGGGCAACTTAAGTCTTTAAAACATTTAATAAAATAAATGAACACACTTCTGAAACTCTACTGTCTATCTATGAAGCCTCTAAACAAAAAAGATGGAAGTCGGGACAAGCCCCACGGCCTCCTAACAACTGATATAGCTGAAAAGTAAATGAAATTCTCCCGAAACAAGGAGGCTCACCATAGCTAACTCGAACTCCATGTGGTATCAACGAAGCTCTTGTTGATGACCCTGAATACCTGTATCTGCATCATGAAAGGAATCCACTAGTCTATGCTAAAAAGCACTTAAGAAATCATATAAAAAGTATGATCCTTTACTACCCATGATGGCTACATGGTTTATGGAGAATTGAGTTATTATGAACTCGCATCCCCATATTGGTGCTCAATACTACTCCCAAAAATATACTTAGCTCAGATGCTTTTAAAACAAAACTTCTTTCTTGGTTTGAGATAATTACACAAAGCTTAGCTTAAAAGCTCTTCTTGAAAATCAGTGTTTTCCTTCTTGTTCAAATGTGAAAACATTTTAAACTCATTGGGAATACATAGTCCCCATATACTTCTTTAAAGAAATGAACTTCATTCTTTACTTTGTACTCTTTACTCAACTTGAATTTTAAGTTTTAAAACAAAGTTAAACCGTTTGTAAAAGACTTCTTAAAATATGGTTTATGCCGAATTATGGTAGTGAACGACTCAATGTAAGGTTTTCAATAACCAT